>JAQIWI010002451.1:0-12416 GCA_034698825.1 Deuterosminthurus bicinctus | reverse complement strand
GTTACACATGCTATGACAAAAGCATGTTGCAAAATCACATGCGGAAACATTCTGCTGAGCTCCCATTCTCTTGCGACATGCCAAGCTGTGGATTCAAGACGAAATATAAAAAAGGTTTAAAGCGGCATGTCCGTGCAGTTCACAGTATTGAACGTCTCTACCAATGTCCATCAAATGGATGCACTTACAAGGCTAAATGCACGGGAAGTCTTAAAATTCATCTCAAAGTTCACAGCAATGAAAAGCCTTTCGCATGCAAAGTGCAAGGATGTAATTACTCTTGCAAGTCCAAATATAACTTAGACTCTCACACCTCCAGAGCTCATAGTGAAGACAAACCTTTCAAATGTTCAATTTGTGACTTCCGTTCAAAGGTTAAAAGAGGTATAACCGAGCATCTGCGTACTCACAAGAAAACTAAACGTTTTCAATGTCATGCTCCAAATTGTGGCTTTTCCACCAACTGGAAGCGACACGTTAAGGAGCACTTTGACGTCAAACACAGAACGAAGGACATAAGATGCACTGCGCCTGGATGCAATTACTGGTGCAGCAGCATGACTCTGCTCAAACGTCATCTGAAAGGACATGAGAAGCCCATTTTGAAGTGCCCTGGTAACGAGTGTCACTTTAGTACAAGATACAAACAAAAGCTGCTTAAGCACATCTCCCGTTTTCACGAGAACATACAGACCGGTGCGGGAGTGGGGTCAAGAAAATGCGATCTGGAAATTGCGACTGTGGTTGGTGTGATGGAAACCTTGCAGTGCTGCGTCCCAAATTGTGGTTATCAAACCAAGTTCCGACACCGTTACGACCGTCACAGAATTACTCATAAAAAAGAAGAAAACTGTCAACACGTCTGCCCTTTTTGCTTTTCTAGATTCAGCCAATTACGTTCACTGGAATCTCATATTCAGCGGCATATTCGGGAGAAGCCTTACAGTTGCTCGTTTTGTAATTATACGGCTGTATCTGGAGGAGAACTGAAAACGCATGCTGCGGGCATTCATCAAATTCATGTGAATCCTCGAGGGAAACAAAATGAAGTGAGAAAGTGTCTTACTTGTGGTAGGAATTGTTTAGGTTACAGCGAGTTTGTGGTACATTCGATGACCCATTTGCAGGCCGTTGTTGTTTTAGAGAAACTTAAGGTACAAACCCTGTAATCTTGATCCATCAGCCACCTGTCATAATTCATTATGTTTGGTCTACTTGAGAACATTTTATTTTGGTTAACGAATTGTATGAATAAATACTACATAAGAGATTATAGCTAAAAACAACACTCTACTGTCACAGTATCTATTCAAAAATATTAGCAACATGAGCACAATCATGTACTTGCGTTTCTACTGGCTACGTAGTTGATCCTAGAGAGCTGAAACTTTCAGTAAAGTTCAACCACTTACCTTAGTTCAGACACTTAAAGTTTGGGGTGGATCGCCACACCCACTTCCCTTCATTCAGGTGAAATCCCAAAAACCCCTGCCACAAAAGTATTAGCACTTTTTGGTTTTGTGTGATTTTTGGTGTCGAAACATGCATTATTTCCAACTAAACTGTTCTCCTGAGGTCTTTAGAACAGTTTTGATATTGATAGTTTAACTTGGCCCACCACTCGCGACGTTAATCAACTTCCAGTGTCAGCTTTATTACCATGGCGACTTAGGTCTTTCTGCCTAAAAGCCCGTGTCACTTGGTGACTTGTAGGAATTTTTTCCCTATTGAGGTGAAATTATATGCTTTTTAGAGTACGGAGAATTCAGTGATCTTCATGCCATCAACGAAAAGTTGAAACCATTGAGGCTAAGGACACAGTTAATTGATCTTCATCGTCCCCACCTGAAAATTCACAGAAATGAAAGACCCTCCACATGCAAAGTTCCAGGATGCATACATCTTCGAGACAAAGTAATGTTTAAAAAATCACACAAGTGGTGTTATTCACAGTGACAGAAAACATTTGAAATGCTCGTGCTGTGACTTCCGCACAAATAATCAATTACAAATTACAAACAACTTTTGAACAAGCACCAACATGCCCACAGTGGCATTAAAGTCATTCACCATGCGCGCTTCTCTTCTACCTCATTTGCGCATCGCTTTCGTCTGCGCAAAGTGTGAAAGCGCGCCGCCAAAAATTGAACTGGTTCAGTTTTTGAGGGAAGGGGAAGTGAAAATGAGGTGAGTATCGACCGCAAGTAAGTGAAGAGGAAAGGCAGAAAAGAATGAAACTAAACCTCGCGCGGAAAGTAGTGTGAACGCGCGAAAGGAGAAATTGCTTCGATTCTTCCAATTGAATTCCGATTCAGAGGAAAGTGATATTATGAACAAAGTTTAAGTATTTACAGTTATCCAGGACACAAAAATATTAATTAAGTTGTAATTTATGGTAATTTAGTATGTCAACGTCCTATAGTAATTAAAAAGTTAATTCGGCCTTGTCACGCAGACTTATTTGGGACTTCAGGCTCCAGTTTTTAACCCATGATCCCATTTGGCGATGAGTGAGTCAGTGAGTTCTTCTAATATTAATTTTTTACTTTTCTTTATCTATAATTCTATATTCACATTAATATTATGACTCTGCAGGTTTTTCATTCCAAAGTGCCTCACTAGTGTAAAACATGTTCAGCTGTACGTTTTGCGGAAAAATGGTCCAATCTAAGGCGGCCCTCAATAGCCATCTGCTTAGTCACACTAAAGAGAAGCCTCAAACGTGCAGAATTTGTGAAGCAACATTTAGATATATAAGCAGTTTGAACCAACACGTAAAAACTGTGCACGATGGTATGAAACAAATTAGGAAAAAAAACACGCAATGTCCACTGTGCAGTTATAAATGCTACAGCAAAACTTGCTTGGAAAAACACTTGAGGAAACATACTGCTGAGCATCCATTCTCCTGCGACGAACCCAGCTGTGGATTCAAGACAAAGTACAAGCAAAGCTTAAAACAACATGTCCGAAACGTTCACGGTAATAAAATTGAACGTCCCTACCAATGTCCATCAGATGGATGGAATTGTAAGTTTCAATGGAAGGGAAGTCCGAAACTTCATCTCCAAGTCCACAGCAATGAAAAGCCCTTCGCATGCAAAGTGCCAGGATGTAACTTCTCCTGCAAGTCCAAAGAATACTTAAACCGCCACACCTCTAGAGCTCATAGTGACGAAAAACCTTTCAAGTGTTCAAATTGTGACTTCCGTGCAAAAGTTAAACAAGATTTAGCCGGGCATCAGCGTACTCACATGAATACTAAACCCTTTAAATGTCAAGCTCCATATTGTGACTTTTCAACCAACTGGAACAATTCATTCCTGCGACACTTTGACCGCAAGCACAGAAAGAAGGACCTACGATGCACTGAGCCCGGATGCCAGTACTCGTGCAGCAGCACGACTCTGCTCAGAATTCATCTGAACGGAAATGGGAAGCCAATGTTAAAGTGCCCTGGTGATGGATGCAGTTACACAACAAGGGTCAAACAGAATTTGCGAAGGCACATGTCCCGTTTTCATGAAGACATAAAGTCCGGCGTGGTGGTGGGGCCGAGAAAATGCGACCTGGGAATTGCAAGTGTGGTTGGTGTGGTGGAAACATTGCAGTGTTGCGTCCCAAATTGTGGTTATCAAACCAAGTTCCGACATTACTATGACCGTCACATAGTAACTCACAAGAATGAAGAAAAATGGCAACATGTCTGCCCGTTTTGCTTTTGTAGATTCAGCAAATTACATGAGGTAAAGCTTCATATTCAGAGGCATACTCGGGAGAAGCCTTACCGTTGCTCATTTTGTAAGTATACGGCTCTCCTCGGACAAGAATTGAAATTACACGCTGCAAAAGATCATCACGTTCATGTGAATCCTCGAGGCAAAGAAGATGAAGTGATAAAGTGCCGTACTTGTGGTAGGAACTGTTTGTGTTACAGTGAGTTTGTAGTACATTCAATGAGCCATTTGCAGGCCGCTGTTGTTCTAGAGAAACTGAATCTGGAAACCCTGTAATTTGGATCCGTTAGTCATCTCAACGGTCATATAATTGATTGATTATTAGTCTACAGGAGAAAATTTGGGTTTAGTTCAATGAATTGTGTGAATAATTACTAACTTAACAGGTCATACTTAGAAACATGATTATTGTGTTTATTTGGAGTATAAAACGTTCTGTTGTTTTCATTAACGGCCTACAACTTTGGATAATAATTGCACTAATGTACTCACTCCCTGCAAAAATGACCCAAATTGTGTGAATAAATTAAACGTGTGTAAAATTTTGATCTTGACAATAGACGCAAGTCAGAACAATTAGATGCACTGATTTAGCATTTTTGAAAATCTGGACAAATTGCTTACAATACTTACAAATATGGCATTCGAACTATTCTGTGTGAGCCAGTCATAAACTGAGAGTGTCTCATACAAGGCTAAATTTACATTTACAGTTGGCCGAGCATACCGACGGTCAGTGCTTTTTTGTTCCCGAGGTTCTGTTTAAATTTGAGCAGAATTTCATCAATACGGTGTCTGGTTAAATGATGGTTTAAGTAGTCCTTCGTCTTGCAGGCGTAGTTGCAACGTGGAACTGAGACGTCATGCTGGGAAAGTTCATCGTATTCATGTGATCCCTCGATGCAAAGAAGAAGAAAAGAGAGATTGTCATACTTGCAATATGACTTTGTCAAGCTACACCGAGTTCGTGTTGCATTTAATGACCCACTTGAGATCCTTTGCTGTGTTGGAAAGGATACGTGTCCATGTAGATTAAAGTTTTTGTAGCTGACAACTTTTAAATGTTTGTCTAATAAATAACTCTAATTTTTGAGCTAAAATGGTTATATTTCAATGTGGATAACGAGAAATTGACTTGATGCCCTTGTTATACTTTGATTTTTCTTGATTGTCTCGATTCATGATATCATGAAGTCATTGAGGCGTGGTAACTGAAAGTACAAATAGGATAGATTTCCTATTCGGAATCTTTTCAATAGACTGCTGGCTTAGGTATAGTTTAAATTTGCAGCCAATGTTCGATTGCATTCGCCGCAATAACCGGGAAGAACGACACAACACAACAAAGTCTCCCAGTCTCCCACAAGCTTGATTGCCCATTATAGAAAACAGACATCAATGTCGAAATCCAAAGGGCACCCTCCGTGGAAATCGCATCGCTTCCCCAGTGGATGTGTCGGCTGGGTTAAATGCGCTGCAGTAGACCCTGGAAACGAATGGTTCTGCACGGGCTCAGCGGATCAAGGTATTAAAATCTGGAAATTGGCTACGAGGACACTGAAGTTATCATTGACTGAACATGTGTGCAAAATCCGTGGACTTGTGGTCAGTCCGAGACATCCGTACTTGTTTAGCTGTGGTGAGGACAAACGGTGAAATGTTCGGATTTGGAGCGGGACAAGGTTAGTGTGATTCAACATTAGAGGTCTTTAGCTATGCGAGGCTGAGTTGAGCGTTTTCAACTCTTGATGGCTCATTTGTCTTCGTGTCGCTCTGCACGCTACAGAAAGCCAATTTCAGTAAAAGTTTTAACTATTGCAGCTGGAGACCATGCTGTTGTTTGGGTAAAACTTCAATTTTTGGGTATGACATGTCGTACCTAAAAGGATATGTTCCGACGCCACATCAGTAGTGCGTTAAGAATACAATGCACCTCTGGCAGAAGTTTTGAGCCCTTGCCGAGGATTAAGTTGCTTGGGTCTATTTCACGACAGGAACTCAGGAGGTGGATATCGCTCAGAAGTGAGGACAGCATTATGGATTGCCAAGTTAAGTTGACGGTGAGCCGTTCTAAAGTTTCTGCTTGGCTTCCCCTGCAAATTACTACCTCGTTTTTACTGATTTTTATACAAAATCCATATTATTTGCTGCCCATACAGTTCTGCATCCTAATGCCCGACCAATTGTTTGCCTTAATACTAGCTCCAGAGCGGTGGAGTTTGTGAGATCACATTTCGTCGTTATAATAATAACCAACATACCACGGACGCAGAAATATCCAAATTGGCGTCCGTTTTAAACTAACGTTGGGTTATGTTATCAAAATTGAACTCGATGAAAAATTCAAACGTGCCTTTCAAGCACAAAATGTTCAACTGTACCTTTTGTGCAAAAACGTTCCAATTCAAAGGGGGCCTCAATCGTCATTTGCGAAGTTACACTAAGGAGAAGCCTCATTTGTGAAGCAACTTTTGGACTTGAAAGCAATTTGAAAAACCATGTCAAAACTGTGCACGATGAGGTGAAACGGGTTCAAAAAACAATACGGATGTCCGTAGAGTTCACAGTAATGAACGTCCTTACCAATGTCCATCAGACGGATGCAGCTACAAGGCCAACACAAGGGCAGAAGAAGATCAATGGGAAGTTTAAACGGCTTCCCATTGAGTGCAGTAGACACGCTTGTGAAAAGCAAACCAAGAGAGATCGGGCACGAAAATTCAAAATATTGAGCACGTCGAGTGTGAGGGGCGTGAGTTTCAGGAAAGCTGACCGCCATTTTCACGTATTCTGAGTAATTTTTTTGTCAGTCTTGTTCGGGATGGAAGAGCTGGACGTAAATCAGGTAAACTTATTACACAAATTCTCAACCAATTAAAATTAAATGTGACAATTTTTATTTAATTGTTGAGATTCCAGCGAAATAATGTATTGTCTACTCGATTGAAATAATTTTTCTAATTGGTAAAAATATACATGTGCGATTCAACGTGATATTTTGCCAATTGAAATCAAATCTGGCGATTTATTTTGACTGAGTGGACATAACACTGGTGCATGTATGTGTTTTCTACCTCACGTAAATAATTTTTTAAATTAATAGAAATGCAAATGAAAGTTCCGACGTGATTCGATAGACATACAAATGTGTGATCTGACGCAATGTCTTGGCAAGTGAATTTAAATCTATAAACTTCTTCTGAATTGGTGGACATTACAATAGATCTTTTCTACTTAATTTAAATATTTTTTTTAAATTAATAGAAATGCAAATAAAATTTCTGCTGTGATTGGGTAGAAATACAGATGAGATAAGCGATCTGACGCAATGTCTTGGCAATGAAAATTAAATCTGTCAATTTCTTTTGAATAGTATGGGCATTGCAATGGCACATGTTTGTCTTTTAGAAAATGTAAATGATTGTTTTGGTGTGACTCCTCGCCAATTAAAATTAAATTTAACTATTTAATTTTAATTTTCTGAAGTTGTAGTAGCACTAATAAGAACATTTTATTGAATTTAAATTTTAACTGCGGAACCTTGAAAATGTTAACAGGATATTATATTTAAAGATGAGAACTGCTTATAATAGATTGTTGAGATTCTCTCGCATGTAATCACACTCATTTCAATTGGCTTGGTTGTGGTTTATATTCGTGGCGGATAGCAATTTGTACATAATGTTGAGGATTATGATTTCTTTTGTCGTGGAAGTGAGGCTTCTCGTTTCATATTTACAACAATAAATCATTGTTTTTTTTATTTCAGAAGGACCAGCTTACAAACTGGGAATGCAGTGGGATCAAGGATATGTAAGGAATTACGTTAAAAACGATGGTGAAGGCAAAATCAAAAACAGAAACGACTTATTCAATTCAATTACCAAAAAATCAAGGGTCTGTACATTCCACTTAAAAATGGCGACGATTACCTGAAGAACGAACCGTTTATGGTAATCAGCAATTTTTTTGACAATAAAGTCATTGAGTATAAGAAATGTCTAGGAGCCATTTATTTGAAGTTTGGAGAGAAAGTGAGAGGGAAGCTGAAATTTCTCCTGAACATTTTGACAAGCCAATCAGCATTCGTGAGAAAAGTTCCTGGATCCCCTTTACAAGGATAAATACTCTGGGATGTATCCGAACAAAACGTTGACGACTGGTACGTTAAAATAATAATTGAAATAATTTTTTCTAACCAAATGCTACGTTATTTCTGTTCAATTTTTGTTTTTGTTTTACTTCCGAAGCAGCACTTTTGACAATTTTGACTATGAAAACCCAACTGCGGAAGTGGATGAAATATCGACAATTTAAGAGCTTAATGAGTTCATGATAAGGGTTGCGTCGTCTTCGAAGGTAAATTGCATCGGAAATTTGAGCAATTGAAATGCAGCAGGCCACTTATAACCGATGGGTAGCTTTGACATTTTCAACATAAAGGATCATTTTGCATAGTTGGAGTACGATTTTAACAACCACCATGGTCTTGCTGTTCCTACAGCAAATACGGGGCGTACTAAAAGTAATGAAGCCTTTACAAATTGAGGATCACTGTCAAAAATTTAAATAAAATTGACATTAAAGCAAATGAATACATCCGATATCCAGAGGTGATGTCCATGAATAATATGGTCTCTCCGGGAGGGATTAAATTATGGATCGTCATTCGACGCGAAAAAGTCCATCAGGATGCTTTTTTAGACGGAGTACATAAACCCGTCGGTAGTCAATATCAAGTTTGATTCCAAGAAAACAAGCATGTCGTCACACTTTAATTTCTTGTTTACCACAACATAAAATTTAATTTAATTTTGCAAACTTTTGGCGATGTACTTATTTCACATCCACAAAGCATTCATCAAATGGTCAATTTGATGGACTCAGTAAATTTGGCCCGAAATATAGTTACTGGGTTGAGTGAATTTTGACACAATTTTATCGCAACAAAAAAATGAATTCATTTTTTGTTTTTGCTACAAAAATCATTAAAAGTGTTATTTTATCCAAGGGAAATTTCATGCATTCATGTGCTTTTCCTTTAAAATGGTTAAATGGTGATGTGAAATGGTTAGGTGTTGTGTTTCAACTTCGTAGTCACCTCTGCTCAACAAACACTGTCTTTCACCAAATAATTTCATTTTAAATTTTGTAACACTCACCATGATAGCTCAAAAGAAGACAGATCTTACTCCAGAGATGCTGTTTAAAATATGTGAGTGGTATGGTAACGCCAGATCCTCAATATGTGCAACAGTAATCTTCAAAAGGAATTCAGCTTCCTCTAGTCCTTAACTTAAAAACTCCCTCCCGCGTTGAAAAAATCTGAAAACTCTATCCTCTCTGCTCTTGCCAATCCTTGAAGATACGGCGCGTGATGTTGGCGCAGATTTCGCAAAATACCCTCGGATGCTCGAACCACTTCAAGCATATCGTAGAATTGCCAACTCATCACCAGCGTTCCACAGGAGCCAAGGTATGGAAACATTACGTAGACGATGATGGGAAGTTCACTGTAGCGTATAGTGACAACGCTCATGACGATGACTCCAAGGGAAAGCGCAAATTGCCACGGTGGAAAGTAAAAGCGCATCCAAACTTGAGCTATTCGGCCGAACAGTTGCAGTTGTACGTACATTTGCTCAACTTTCCATTGGGATTTTCTAGAGTATACTTTTGTACTTCTAATTGATCAAAAACATTATGTATAAATATGCAAATAATTTAGATTTTATGGGGAAAAGTTCACCTTACCGAAGCTGCTGCAAGTATATGCTAATGGCTTCGTTTGCCATGTACAGGAGATTCGCACTGAATGTAGCTATCAGTACGAATGGCTGGGCGATGAGCCATTCCAAAGGTGCGAACATGACTTGCCATGCCCATTTCGGAAGAACACCTCCCGGGAACAATCCGAATGACTCCACCATGGGAAACAATAAAATTGGTAAGTCACCAATTACAATACATAGAACTCCTGTCGCAAGCGCGAACCCTTGACCGGCCGAAGAAGTAACGATGGTTTTGATGCAAGCTGAATTGCTTTTGAGTGGATGGAATTTTGAGCTGGGATCAATCGTTTCTACAGAAGTTGAAAAGTGAGACCAGCTGTTGAGCAAATCCATTGTTTCCTTCGGCCTCATTATATTACCCAGGCCCAGTAGACACACACCATATAAATCAGAAACAGCACAATACACAAAAAAGGTTTCATTCCAAGTTTCTCGTGTAACAATAAAATTTGAACTAGCCCCAAAGCTTTCTGGATACATAGTGCTAGACAAAAGACAATGGTGACGTAGTGCCAAATTTGGGCCCTTCGGCGTTACGGGACGTATTCGCCATTTTGTATGCGCGTAAATCCAAGAATATGAAACCTTTCACATCAATACAAGGATATTTCGAAACATTTTTTCCCAACTGACAAATATTTGAATGTACTGAAACGAAGAAATTCTGAACTTATTGCTTTAGAGAATCGTGAGGCAGCTAACTTAACCTTATTAACGCTCTGCCAGCTAATTACTTCCTTGAGACACATTTGGTGCCTTCCAATGACCCTTTGAATTCTTTTTTCAGGCAGCAAAGCTTTTTTGAAATACTTGCATGTGAGGAGGGAATGACTGCTCTAGAAAGGTCTACGGGTGTTACATTACGATACAACTGAAGTATACGCACCACGGTATTCTCTCGTTCGCCTTTAGTCATGAGGACAGTCAGCTTCTGGAACTGACTGACTGGATTCAATATCAATATGTACATCCAAATGCCCTTAATTGCTTCTCTTGAACAATTAGTACGAATGTAGCCTTTCCAACGTTTAGTGGAATATTTGAAATTGGCAAAATGCAAGGCATATTATCATCGGGAGGACAATATAATATAGCTGCCTGGACGTTTCACACAAAATACCAATTATTGGTATTTTCTGTGAAACGTCCAGGCAGCTCGTGGAACAAACTAACATTGTCTGAATTCAGTATCGATTTGTTACATTAAAATGACCATAATTACTTGACTTGAACAATTAGTATGCCGCCTTACCAAAGTTTAGCGTAACATTTACCTAAACCAAATCGAAAAACATTTTATTTGATGATTGGGATCAATTTTCCCAGCGTTTAATTAATGAATTTTCGAGTTCAATTGCGAAGCCTTGCAAGAAAATTGATTTCTGCAGACTAATTAATTTAATTTGTAATTCTGTATGTTTTTCCTTTTACCGCGGTAAGTGAGCACTAGCAGTGTTTGTGAAGCCATTTACAAGCGTTCCTTGGGCGCCAAACGAGACACTCATTTGCTACAATTCATCCAGTTCCCCACGACATTTGCAAACCTTGGCTGTGTCCGTGGTAATCTCATTGCAACAGCACCAGCACCAACCAGCTGAATGTTGACTCTTTACTGCGGCTACTATTAGTGAGCTACGAATTCTAGTATTCGAATTATTTAAGCTTGTGGTATCACTTAAGTGCCAAACACGCTGCATTGCATTAAGTTCTCAGCTCCGTCCATATTCGCACAAATTCTAAATACTGACATAAATGCTCTATGGCAATGTTCACAAACGTCTAGTTATCATAAGCAAGCATAAGTGTCCAACGCACGTGAATCTTCTGATCCGTCAATGCTCTAGTCTACTATAAAACTACAAAAGTCCGTTCAAACGGGGCAAATAACCATTATATTTCCACAATCGGTCCGAGACATCTGGTAATTTGCTCATTCTGCAGCAATATTTTTTTACGAATGCTTCATGGTAACTGGCAGACTATAATGATGAGGACGGCGAGAAGAATATTCCTCTATGAATCAATACTAACAACTTGATTCCAAAAGGGCCAGCAAGGATGATGACAGCTCCGATGAAAAATGCTGAGCTTTTCCCATCCTTAAATAAGGAAATCATTACACTACAGCCAGTCAGGCAACTTTGTTTGTTGATTAGGTTTGTGACACAAAGAGAAATGCAAGTACGTTCATTGTTATAGACAGTCGTACTGACGATAATAGCCACAGTAGTGCAGTGCCAGAGTTTATTAAATGGATCCCATGTTAAATGGACTCTGTTGCGTCTAATATTTGGTGCAGAAATACGATCGCTATACAAGATTAGGCGAAAATTTTTAAGCTAAGCGACACTATCGCGACACTATTAAAACATTGACCGCATTCGTCACAATGATTTGTAGCACAGTCAGCATCAATATTTTATCAACAAAATACATTCCACCGCCCACAGTTGTACCAATCGGCCTCAGCGCTTTTACGCACCTCCTCATCAATGGTCCTTGACTCCCTCGGCTAAGTTTTACCCTTCGCACAAACCGGGAAGAATGCTCGTACGGTTGAGCAAGTATGCTCAGCACTAACTCCACCAGGAATGTCGTATCTAGGGCATACAAGACACAGACTAACGACAGAAGGCCTTCTAGTTTCACCAGAGCGTATAGGCTGAATGTAGCAGGAATGATGACTACAAGTTTCATTGCTGGAATGATGATGGTTATTGCCCGATCAAAGATTTTCAAAATGATTCTCATTTGCGAGTAAACGGTCAGATCGACACTCACGGCTCTAGCATGACTTCTCCCCGTAATCTTTTCACTTCAAGACGCATTCGTTATTGATACCATTTATAGAGAGTACAAATAATGAACTCAAGTTTTACCTGAGACT
>JAQIWI010002450.1:0-12419 GCA_034698825.1 Deuterosminthurus bicinctus | reverse complement strand
TTGAATGTTTACATCAATTGTTAACTCTTCCTTCCCAATCACTGCCAGCAGCAACAAGTTTCGAGTGATAAGACGATGAATTTATAATGGGACCTTTGGGCTTGGTGATATGTTCCTATTGTCCTCTTCCGTACAGCCGCAAACACTTGTTCCTAATACATTTCTGTAAAATCACATGTTGCTTACTGCTTGCTGGATTTGACAACGTGTGCCTGTATCATCTTGAAATGTCAAATGCATGGTACTAAATGGTGCAAAATGAAGGACACTATGATTATCAAAAGAAAAGTGTTGACAATACAAACTCTATATGAACGATAAGCACACAATAGCCACATAGTCATCCTCTGTGACTCGTCTTCGTCTCCTGCTCTTTGCCCTAGTGGTTCATACGCACATTAGCTTAAGCGCAGTGAGTGTGTGGGAAGCTTGCAAGAAACTTGAAGTACACGCATTTCTTTTAACTCTATATGTACCCTCCCTCAAGCATTATTAATCCCTCTTTGGTTCATTTTCATTTCAATCAACATCAAAATACCCTCAGCGCTTTGCTCTTCATGTCAAACCCTGTGATGCTCTTGTACATGGCTTACTTACTTTGCATATCAATTCAAAAGGTTGCATTGAATAAGGCTCGTTTAGCATCTCCGACACAATCAGTGCAGACAAAAGTCTCGGGAAACATCACAATAAGCAGCAACACGCATATATTCCTCTTCCTCCCGCCACCCCACACATGCAAAGAGACAGCCTAGTGTGCCTCTGCTTTATATGAGCGGATTGCACACGCTTTTTATTATTACTATTATCATTATCAGCATTACTATTCCCTTTTCAGACTCTTTTGGAAGTGCATCCGACTTGGACGTGAGCGCACGGTGAGTTCTGAACGTGTGTGTGCACACATCACATTACCACCCTCCTTTATGTGTCCCAGTACAAACAACACCACTCCGAGCAGAGTAACTACAAATGTGCTACTTTAAAGCTGGACGAAGGCAGTAAATAAACAAACAACTGGAGATTTCCCCATCGCTGCTCCTTCTTAAAAGTGGAATCATCAAAGGAAGGTCTTATATTGTTATTATTGTGCTGCTGGAATATTATTTTTAGTACTGCTCAACAGACAGCTTTCTGGTCTGAATCATTAGGTGCACTGCGCATGGTTTCTAGTGAAACTTAATAGCTCAAACCACAGACGAAATAATAAGGAAAAGTACAAGGGAAACTTTTAAGAAAGGACATTGATTTTCAAGCCAATTTTCTCCTTAGATTTGTGCACGTAGTAGCGTTCTGCGTATGGGAGTGTGGTTCAATTTTTGGGACTCAGGAGAAGACTGTAGACGAAAGCTTTAACAGGAACAGTAAGTCGTCATTTGAGTTATTATCTTTAGAATTTCATCGTGTTCAGTCGGAACGTGTTAAAAGACTCGGTGAAATACACACTAGAAAATAAACTACCCCCATAGTAAACTACGGCGAAGGCTGTATACTTTGACGTTCGGCAGCTTCACATAAGAATATTATTTCGCGTGATTACCCCAAGACGCCTCTATCTCTTACACTCTGCCTTCCCGCGTGGAAGCTAAGAGTATACATGTGTGTTGGAGGGAGAGCAATGTCGGCGTATTTTCTTCAGCTCCGTTGAAGTCGTTTCCTCTCAGTTACGTATTATTCACCGATGGGGAGGACGACAGCAAACGCTTGTGTCACCATTAAGTGCGTAGCAAGCAATTTAATCTGTCACACAGACATACTTCCGTTACAATCCAGTGTGTGAGTGTGTGCTTCTGACGCTCTGTAACTATTTGTTCCTAAGAAGGGCAAATGAAATCATAGACGATAGTTGTGTGATTTTTTGCAAACCTGACCTTGTCTATATGTTTCAGTGTGATTCGGCATCTGTGTGACGAAACTGCTGAGGCAAAAATCATCATCAGAGTGGATCCAAGTTGTAAAATGTGAAGACGGATAAATCTGTTTCTTGTAAACTTGACAAGAGTAAGTTCTTATTTAGCATTTATTTATTTTAGTGGAAGAGATGCATTCTAGCCTATTGGCTTTTGCACACACGTCTGCCTCTGCAAGTTTTTTTTGCAGCATATAATCTTTGTGTGATTTTCCCATGAAAACCCCAACAACTATAAAGTGCTCATTCCCATACATCATTGGAGGCAACGACGACATTAATTTCCGCCAATGTCTCAGTCAGTCCACATGGTAAAATGGGTTGAAAGATGATCATCCCATTGTCAGGATTAAATCTTGCGTGTGTGGGTCTGTGGCTGTGTGTTGTGTTTGAGGATCATCCTAAAATCATGTTGACGCAGTATACTTAAAAAATCTGTGCACAGTTTTTCCACAGCATTGGGGAATCTGGGCCCTTTGTCGACTGAGGAAGTTGCGTATTAAGGACATATGCCTAGCGGCGTGGTAATTGTTGGAAATCGCTCTGAATTTCGCTACCAAAGTACCTCATGATGAATTACCTGTGGTTCCCATATAATTAAGCTTTGTCAATTTCAATGTTTTCCACCCAGTCCACTGAGCTGTGATGAAGCGGTAAATGGGGCGCGGAAGGATAATAATAAGCTATAAAAAATCAGACTCTTCTGGATTAGTTTGTGTGCGTGTGTGCTGCTTGTGCATGATGCCCACGTGCGTCCGACCGTTAGTTGTGGCTCCTAATATTCATCCCATTAGCGGAATCAAAGTGTGAATGGGACAGGAGGAATTCGTACAAGCGAGCAGCATGATGAAGCCGTATGGAACACAACACTCTTCTGTTAATCTAATAAATAGATTTGAATTGTTGATTACGGTGGCAGTCCCATTCTTTTCTCTATACGCCTTCTTTTTTGTTTTATTCAGCTTTGATTGGGGTATGAAAAGGTTTTTGCTGGGGACAGTAATCAAATTTGGCTACTGACTACCTTCTCTATATATGTTTGTTGTCCTCTGTTGTTATATCCCTCACGAATGAGGAGCTTTTGAAATAAGCTGCTGGGTTTTTTCTTCAAGTGAGGGGCAAACATACATGAAAATGACAGTCCTTCCGGTGGAATTGAAAGCTGCAAAAAAGTTTTAATCCATTTTCATGGAATACACACCCGACTAAATGTCAGTTTCACACTAGTTGGCTTTCAATAGAGCTGATGAGAGAATCCTTGTATTTTTTCGCTCGATGTCAGCCTGTTGTTATCTTTATTAGTAAGACAAGGGTGAACCTTTGAGAGTTTTTTTTGTTGTTTTTTTTGCTGAATGTGTTAATAAATTGCGGTCAGAGAGGTATGCCGTATTTTGAAAAGAAACTGAAAGTACAGTTGAAGTAGCAGTAGCTTCTGGTTGTGTGGTATAGGAAGAGGTGGTTTGTGTACGTACGCTACTTTGGCATGGCTGTCATCCGGCTGTCACAGGAGAGACCGACTTCGTCACTAATTTTGCCGTAAAGACGACTCACAGGGAATATTGCCAGTACAAAAATATTACGCAATAGCCGAATCCCGTACTACTGATCACCATAAGGAAACTATCGCTTAAGTTACGGCCGTCGCTACTACGACTGGAGGGTACGCACTTTTACGCACACACAGTTCAACGTACAAGCATAAATCATGGGTGACGCTATGACGCAAGTTGTACCTATTTCCGTCCTCTTAGCTTCCGACTCTTACGAGAGACACAAAGCTAAATCGGTGTTTGCCCCTTCCGTATTCAACCAAAGGAGTGCATGGGGAAAAAGTGAGGTAATATTGCGTATCTGACGTCATTGCGGAGTGCAAAAAGTACTGACGTGTTACGCGTGAAGAAACTATAGTTGGTCCATGTGCCATGTGTCAAAGGGCGTGCTTAGAGTACAGAGTAACGCTCACGTTTTTCTAGTATGTGTAATATTATTTGAAGATGCGGAGGCTGAATCATAAGAAATCCCTAATGAGAAGTAACATTGAAAGCATTGTAATGACTCTGTAACTCACTGAAATGATTCATATCTGTTTATCTTTTGCAGGAGATGAAACTACACGAGAGTCTTCTCTTTGTACTAACCCTCACCGGGCACCTGTCCGCACTTGTGGATGGGGCAGGAGGAAGAGGCATCGGAGAATCTTGTGACAGATTTGACCAATGTGGTGATTACCCAAAGTCATTTATGAGATGCCTTCATGGCACCTGCCAGTGTGCGACCTCACAGTATTATGAAAGTGAGATGAACATGTGTGTGAGTAAGGTTGGACACAAGTGTGATGCTGAGGCCCCGCAAGATGCAATCAAGTTGGAGATCAAATGCGGGGAGAATGCCTTCTGCTCACCTTTACCTTATGAAAGGTTTGGACGATGCCGTTGTGCGGCAGGCTTCCGGGAGACTTCAGCCGGCAAGTGTGTTCCTATGGCGTCCAGATGGAACTCACCGACACATCTTCCAAGTCATCCTAAGCATGGGGGTGGTGGTGGAAGCAGCAGCAGTGGAAACGGCGGAAGTAGCAACAAAATCGAGCAGGAGGAGAGAGGAACGAGGCCTGACCTAGACAACAGAATTGTGTCATTTCCGTATTCCAGTGCCAACACAAAATCCCAGTCCTTCAGCATTCATAATACAAGATTTACCATCTTGCTATCATCAGCAGCCTTTACTCTATGGATTCCAGCTTACCTTCTCAAAACGTATTATTAGCTACATTACATCCCACTTAATAGTTTTTATGTGGTGCGTCATGAGTAGTTAATGCTATTAGACAAAGACCATGTTAGAAGAAAATTACATTCTTGGAAAATACTATATCACTGACCTCTGGAGGATTCAGATAAGCATTCTGTAATTGAGAGGCGGGTTATGGACGTAGCAAAAGTCGTCACGGTGCCTACGGGAACGCAAAAAAATCACGAAATAAACACGATGATGATCATCATATTATTATTTTGTAACTAAGACATTAGCCCTGTATTCCTTTTGTACTTGTTATTACTGTTATAGTGATGATGTTGATAACTTACATAGACTCAACCATTATCATAGAATACCATTAAAAATATTGTCAGGTCAGATTGAATGTCCATATGACCATCAGAATATTTCTTGTATTAAAAAGCGCATGAGATATCAAATTGCTGTGATGACTGGTATTGATGCTTGTACTACTGAAAATTTCAGCTTGAATCATGCCGTGATGATCATCATTAATGTGGCAGAGCTTGTGAAAAACAATGAAAATTGCACGCATCCGCCTCCAGATGTGAATGGAAGCGTAATCTGATTCGTTTTCAATTCTAAGGTTTCATTTATCGTCATGAAGGTCGCACATTTGCGTTGATGATGCAAGAATGCGAAAGGTTCTTGGCCGAAGAACTTAATGCTTCTGTTAGCTCCCGTTTTTCATTGTCTTCACCACTTATACAATACGGCATGTAACATGATACCACTTGGCAAAAGGATTCCAACGTTCGAAATTGATAGAAGGAACCTTTGGAAGAAGCTTTGTACTCTCCGAAGATTACTTGTTCCGCGTTCTAAATGACTCCAGAATATCTTGCAGGTGGACAGATTGTCTTGGCAGTTACAAAGTCTTAAACGTCTGTGTTGTCACCTTGTCAATTTAAGATGAAGATAAATCGTAGCTGGGACTCTAGATGAAAGCAATGGCTGCCATAGATGCATCACAGTTGTAAGCAACAACGGAGGCAAATGGTAGCGAAGACTGCCAACAGCACCGCCAACTAATAACGTCGACAGTGTTAAAAGATGGCGCAGCTTGATGAGACTGAGTTAAGAAACCTTTAGATTATTTTACTTCCTACTCTATTACCTTAATAAGTGTCATTTAGTTTGCGACGACCAATGACAAGAGTAAATACTTACAGACCCGTAAAACAGCCGGCCAGTGCGTAAGCTCCCACTGGTTGCGAAAAAATTCAGCCCCATAACTTCCTCAAGATTGCAAAGAGACGACGAGACTTTTGAGGATGGGCTTTCAAACTGGTTACTGCAGATATTAAAGCTCCGACGCAACTAATGGACATGTCTGCTGAAAACTTCATGATGTTGGCAATGAGTATATTCACTCTAAAAGGCAGGCATCTTCTGCAAGTTGATGAATATAGAATCTTGCTGACGTCCAAAGGGAATAAAACGAAGGTTCATGTAATGGTAAGCAGCGCATCACCTTTGAGACCACTGAAGGCCAAGCTTGATCTCCTTCATGGTCCAAAGGTTATCTTGTGAGCGTAACAAAAGTGCAGTATGTTTCAAACATCCAAGCAATTCTCTCGTGCAGAAATGGGATGCATCAATCAGGTGGACGCAGCATCCGTCAAAAACTAGCCACTGTTTCCAGTTGGTAGAGCAGGATTGAACAGCGGAGCCAGTGCCATTTTTCATTTCTTGTCCCACAACCAGCTTCATCACTGCCCTTCCTCCAAGAAAAATCTGACATTTTATGATGAACTTTAACCTGAGAACGCCACCTAAGAAAAACTCATCCTGTGCAACTACATTGCATCCCTCACTGTTGTTGCTAGGATAAAGATTTATCTGAACTTTACACCTGGAAGAGAGGATATTGTTAATAATTGGGAATTGTGTAAGACGAGCAAGCATGTTGTGAAGGCACGTGTTATACAGAAATGTAAAATAGGAAAGCTAATAGCGTGGAAATATGGAGCGCGTGGCCGGAACTCTTTTGGGTTCGGAAAATATGTGCTTGTGAGAGGTAGACAGAGGAGTCAACAAAACACTTGGCGGTGATCCTGAGAAAATTTGTTCTTTCAAAGAATTACTAATTGGCTGTGTCGTTATTAATTAAATCCCTCCAAGGCTTCCCACACACTTTTTTCACACGCAATCAGCCCTCATTTGACCAGATGGGTCATTGTTTCATCTCCGGACCCCACGTGTTCCCAGACTGATACATAGCAAGCTGCGGAAATTAAACAAAGTCTTATGCCTATAGCCGACATGTGCAAGAGCAAGTGACATTCAGATCGCAACAAGATAATTATTCTTTACCCCGGTGGCGCACCTAGAAGCGCTAAATATACACGGAGATGAAATCCAAAGGGTTTGGAAAATTAAACTTGTAAATCAGTGAAACCCAGCGAAAAATACCCGATCAATGTACGGAAACTAAAAATTTGCATGGGCACGTGGTATTTTTAAAATATCTTGCGTGTATTAAAAAACTCTTTAGTTTCGAGGGAATCGTGAATTGAACGGCAAAAATCCATGCACTATGTCATTGGTGATAAGTTTATCGGGGAAGGATGCTTTTATATGTATTCAAATTGAGGAAGTATACGTCCTTATCAGACAACCTGATGCACAAAGCACCTACTCAATAGGGTCAAGGAAGTGACTAAAGGACAGAGGGCCTTTAATTTTAATATCCGGCTATTTTGAATGGAAGGCAAATGAGAAAAGACAGCATGATTGTCTACTTCATGCCAGTGCACATGACATTTGGTCATTATGCCGACCAAAGTCCAAAGTTTATTCATGACTACGTACAAGCTGTGCCCAAAAGAATCCCTGTCAATGGAATACTTATTATAGCCTATCTGAAACTGTGAACTTTTTATCTTCCTGCTCATGTTGCGAGCCTTAAAATAAAATATAATCACATAACCATTCGAGCCGCCACGTTAAAGAGTCTGGGCAGCTGGGCAATTAAACTCATTATGATGATACTTTTGTTTTGGATGACAATGGAAGGAGAAATTGAATTTGATGTCATAAGAATACTCTGAGCGTTTGTAATATATACATCACTATTACTTCTGAATAGATGTAGTAAATTAACTCATTTCATGACGTACGCAACAGCTGTTTGATTAGGAAACCCTTGAGGGTTCGTGTTTAGGTCTGCTTGTATCAGTCGACCTTGAGCCCTGCATTCCAATGTGCTACGTGGCTATACCACAACATTTTTGCCCTTGAGAGTCAACTCTCCTTGATTCATGTTTGACTTAAGAGTGAGATTCTCACGCACGATGGATAAAAAATGTATGGCTGGACAAAAATACAGAGAAAGACGCTTAAATTCTCCCCTTCATAGATTAAATTTGACCTTGCCGTATGATGACACTTTAAATGCTACATGTACAAAAGTGCGTAGAATGACAGGGATCAACACAGGATGATCGAGCCTCACTTCTGTTTACCCTGATACAGCAAACTATAATGCACACAATATTACACATTCCTTTTGGCTATGGTCATTAAACCCTAATATAACGTCATAGATACACAAAAGAGTCACTGCCCTACAGATAGACGCACTTACGCTGTCGAGTTAGCTTCATCAATATGCAAAACATATATTGAGTGGATGTGGCAATTATCTCCTTTATCCGTACATCATGATCACCTAGTAATGATCGTAGAATTGAAGAGTGCTACGTGTAAATGAACACGTTGCATATTACTATCTTTAGACTTAAACCGACACGAAGTGACATCGTTGAGGTTTGCCGTAATGTGAACTCCAAAATCAATCCCAATCCTTCTCTCACGACTGACTAACAGAATCCCGTAAAAGCTGTTCATTAATTTTAATCTATCCTCCCCAAATTTTCTATCTACATATATAAACGTTGGTTGCTAAAATTCAGTCTCACCGTATGTCCTCCTAGACGGGTGAACCGATTTGAATGTGTGATACACCATTCGGAAGTTAAGAATGTGCTATTCCGGATTAGCCATATTACTTTTTGAATTTCGGATCAAAGCATCCCCGAAATCCGGGCTAAATGCCGAAAATGACGGGTTTTTCTACATTTTAGCCCTGAGATGGCCGTATGATCCACCATTCAACTACAAATTAAACTCTCAGAATCAATTTGGCACTAGCCATGTGGCAGTTCAGATTTTTGGATCGGACCGAATTTCGGTTCAAATGTCAAAATTTTCGGGTTTTCGACATTTTAGCACTACTATGACCGTGTGACCAATCATTAAACTCCAAATTTCATATGCGAAAGGAATTTTAAGTTCAAATTGACGTAAACCAACAATCTGGGATATGATGTCATGTCAGTTGCCATTATTCATTGTTTTTTTCCTCAGCAACCCACTGAAGCCTAGTTTGAATGAACATTTTGGTGAACTCAGGGCCAAACTTCCGAAGCAAGTCGGTATTAACACCCAGGATCAATTTACGGCCATCCACTGGAGCTAATTTAAAACAAACCATGAGAAACAGTTTCGGACCTATTTCTAGGAGCAGCCTTGTCCACCTATCGGTAGCAGGTTTTGACAAACTAACACGACAGGGTCGGTTATGAGCCAACCTCTGCGGCCAGTTGTGCCCAACGTACAATACGCCAGTACCCAGGGCAATGTTGGTACAAACCATGTTAAACCAAAATTCAGCAAGCTTCCAAGACCAAAGTGCATCAAAATACCGGGGCCAGGTTATGTATCTGTCCACGAGTTTTCCCGCGTCCGTAAGACGCGGTTTTTTTTTATGTTTCTAAGCTTTTTTATTTAAAATGATCTTCTTGCTTTAAACTTGGGCCATTTTTTCAACGTGGGTCATGCCTTTAACGTAGGCCATGCTTTCAACGTGAACGTGGATCATGCCTTTAATGTAAGTCCATGCTTTCAGCGTGGGTCATGCCTTTAATGTAGTCCATCCTTTCTACGTGGGTCAGGCCTTCAACGTAGGCCATGCTATGAACTTTCAACTTTGATAGTTAAAGCGCTATAACTGTTATGAATTACGCTATCATGAAAATTTCGGTCTTGTATACCGGTTGGCAAAGCTGTAGTAGAATGTTGCCCCCGCGTCCTACGGACGCGGGCGCCACTAGTTTTAATATAAATCCAGCTTTGTCAGAAATGTCATGCATTAGATAGAAGGATTAAAGATTCTGGGGATGTTCCAAAATTATAAGCGATATTAAAGCTGCTTTTTGTTGACAACGAGGGTTTACCCAGAAATTCCTCTGCGTGCTCATCAGGATTACACTTCCAAGCGATATCAAGGGAAAAATGGTGTACTTGTTCGCCATATGTATGTAACTGAAGGCATGATGGGGCTACAGTGCAGTAGCGCTAGTTAATAAGTACGAAATCCTCCTCCACCTCCTTCTTGTCTGCCGAAGTTACCTACTTGCATTGTTGCTATATTCACTACTGCTTGCGGATAATCTCAAGTGATCAAGAAGGGACGGTTAATAGAGGGATGGAAAAAAACTTCAACTCTCATTCAGTCGGATTAGGAGTAGTTTAGCAGTATCCTTATGTTGTTAGTTCAGTTATATCCTCTCATGCAGTCTGGTCAAAGAGGTGTGTTTTTAACTTGGCTTTTCTACCCTCTTAAGTATGACACACGCACACACATGTCTGCATTAGTGCTACACACGCATTGGGTATAGTGAGCTACTCTGAGGCGTACATTGACAGTGCTCACTTTTCCATATAAAACGGATACAGTATAACGTAACGCGTTTACTCTGTGCAACAAACTGGTTTCCTTCAGTCCTTATATATACACACGCACACACACACAGAGCAGTAGTACTTACACAGAGAGGTAAATGGATTTTGGGGCTGCTGGATGTGAGTGAGCAGTCCATAGTGAGTCTTTGCCGCGTGTGTGCGTGTGTGTCTATGCTGGCAGACTGGTGCTATCAGTGTGAATAAGTTCACTAGCAGTTGGCAACATATTTACAAACTGTTGATGCTTCGGTGGAAGTTATTGTCGCTACATATTGACATTAGGGGCTGATCAGGATTGAATCTCTCTCCCTCTCATTGCGAAAGGAAAAGTTGACAGTGCTATTGACATACGGTCAGTTGTAGTGTAATGTACACGCACACTTTTCATAGAGTGGAAACCAGCGCCAAAAAGCACTGATCAATATTTTGTTTACCTTTTCCGCTCACGTACATATATATATCTATTTACGTCCACGCGCTTAACCGGACTTATTGGAGCAGAATAAATATATACTTTTTCTGATTGTGTCATCATATATATAATAATATTTGAAGCTCTCATCCGATTGTTGACACTTGCTGTTTAGTGTGACAATCAGATTGGCTGTGTGAGCTGGGACGAAAAGAATAATACGTGGCTACTGTGTGAAAATTTGTGTACGCTTTTAATTCGCATCCGTCAAGAGGGGAAATTAGGGGGAAAAAAATCATACTCTTACGAGCCTCTTCCCAATGTAATTCATGTCTTACATGCAGAGTGTGGAATTGAACGATCACACGGTGTAATGCATTGTTAGTGTAACAATTGTGTGATAGAGCTTACAAAAAGTCCTGCTTCACTTCTGGAGCAGCAAGCAGTGGTTTAATTAGTTGAATTTAACGTGTAAACACTTTGCCGAAATATTGTGATGGCTTTAATGCTTGTTTGCCGTCGTAATCTGTATGCCCAAGGTGAGTTCAAGTGCATTAATGTTGTTATACTTTGGCTTGTCCACCCTGAGTTCCAATGTCTTATGCCTGGTGCTTTGACTTTTTACTGTAGTCTTGAATGGTTCACGAATCTCTGGATCCTTTCCGGCCTTACGCTCCAACACACCGTCAATTATTACTACTTGCTCAGCTAGATACATAAGGTAATGAGACACATTTCCATGTACAAAAGTTCTCAGTGTCTGTCATGTGTGTTCATGATTTTGATTGTTGTTATTATTATAATATAACACACGTATTCATTTGGGTAAACAGGACGAGCGGGGCTGGGAGTGATGGTCTGTATGATACGCCTCAAGTACGAAAAAATTCTGCATCAGCATCAGCAGCAAGTCTTACGCTACCCCAGCCAGAGTTTGAAGCTGTGAATGATGCTCAAAATAAAGCTAGCAAATATACAGCCAGTCTTCAACTCTCTCAGCTTGGTAAGTTAATTGTGAGTGTTATGGAAATATTACCCTGGATTTGATCTGCACAACTTTTGACGTGTCCGGATCAATTAAAGGCACGAAAGTAGGAAGAGTCACGCATGTTGACAATCTAGTTATGTCATGAGCATCATCAAGGTCAGCTGTCTAAATTACTGCAGAACAGTAGTGTTTAGTTAGACTTGGTGGCAATGCTAAGCTGCAGGTTCCTTTTTTATTTACATCTGCACTGCACCCATTTACGATTCACAGGTAAGGAGTACGTATAGAAGCTGACATTGAGGGCAATGTAAAGTGAGTAATGCGCCAGGAAAAAGTTGATTGTTCAAATGAATTTTCATCGCGTTCAGGTAGCACAATGAGCATTAAAAATTGACTGCTTGCGCAATAAAGCCTCAAATCTAGCGCAGTGAGAGGGTATTGTCAGTATGAAGACGGTAATCTTCAGCATGATCACTTCTCATTCGTTAAAAACCACTTCTTTTCGTATGTATATACCTTGAAGAAGTTGACTTGAAATGTTATTCTGCGATTGTATAGAACTCCTTACACAACACAGCTTTTTGCAG
>JAQIWI010002449.1:0-12424 GCA_034698825.1 Deuterosminthurus bicinctus | reverse complement strand
TTTAGACAGAACACACTCATTACATTCTAAAGAAATGAATCACTCGATTCAACATAAATTTACAAATACTTCTCACAGAAAAGTACTGAGAATAAATTCTCTCTCCTTCTGTTTCGATAGAAGAGAGCAGACGTATTAATTGTGCTATGCTAAACATTCAAATCTAACAACTGAAATGAGTCGCAACTGTCTCTTCTCAAGTCACTTCACTATGGAACCAACCGGATTGTGTGCTGACAATTTAAGCTCAACCTTTCAGTGAATTGCTGGATGCTTTATTTAGAATTTTATTTTAAGTCAGCTTGCTAGCTTGGCTGTGTCAGTAGTGCCCACAGGCATTAAGAGCTGGATCCTCCAGCTTTTGAACTTTCTTTTCAATTCTTGGGGCAACCCACAGTAGGAATTTTGTACCTGCAGGGAAAATAGCTCCAACAGAGCCGTCTATAGGAAGGTCCTACATTGCATTGCGTTGGAGAAGCTTTGGTTACGAAAGCTAAGACAATGAGGAGGCTCAGGTCTCTCTCACAATAAAACTGAATTCTGAGAAGAGCTTTGGCAAAAGAAACCCAAAACTGTCGTCAAATTCAAGTTAAATTTTAATGGCGGAGAAAGAGACAGGCACGGAGAGAAGAATTAATCGAGCCATGAATTTGTTTATCCATTTCATAGCCATAAAGTTGCTCTGAGCTCCATTCTAAATAGCAGCTGCTGACACAGAAATCTTCTGTCTGTCTGTGCAGGAGTATATTGGAACTACGTGGACCATCTCTGACATGAGTTTTTCGCTGTAGACCAAGTCAGAATGCAATGGACTACTCAGGTTAAACAATGAAGCGACCATGGGCGGAAGGTATTTTAAATAAATTATCCTGTAAGCATATTTTCAAATTTTCCGGTTTAAACGTCTAATTGATGAGAATAATTCAATGTGAATTTGTGGTATTAGATTCTGAAATGGCTCTCTTTGTTCCCATAAACATGAGCGAGATGATCGTCTGGAAGGCATCCCTTACGGCAACCGTGAGCACCGGACGTAGAACTGAATTTGAAGCAGCCTTCATGGCTCTCTTCCATAGCTCATATGGTCACTCGATGGTACAAAGTTGACGAGTTCTTGTGTCAACTTGTTTAAAAAAACGTCGGATTTAGCTACAAGATGCTTGTAAAGGGTCTATAAATGGCTACAGTTAAGCCTAACTAAATGGGGAGACTACAGAGATGAACAATGTCTTTGAACAACGTGATCAATGTGCAAGACTTTACCACTCTGGTTAGGGCCATTTGTGCAATTTTTAATCGTGTGATAATAATGAAACAAAATAATATAGGATCATGTTGACTGCGTACAACAACACCAACAAGCCAATTAGTTAACGAAGGGAAGGGAGTTTATAGAATACTTTGGGGGGTTCAAAATGTTACTCAAACTCCAAAATGGCGAAGATTAATTCTAGATGACTCGGTCATCATCGATAACATCTTATTGCACAGCACCCAAGTTGCTCTTACTTGGAAATATATTAACGGCGCACTTTGTTGAAAATCGAGACGTGGTAGGCTCCAGTATCGTGAGTCATGTGCAAGCTTAAGAGTAAAAATATTAAACAGGGAAACAAGTTCACTTGGCAGTATGAATGTTGTCTCTATTTCGTGCGCATGAAAAGTTGACTCTTAAGCTTCGGTGTGGTTTTTTTTGGGTTGCTTTTTTTGAAGTTTCTGAATGTTTTTTTGCTGTTGTGGCAACATCAAAATTTCAAGTAAATAACGAAGGGCAAGTCAATAATGACGCTCACGCTCCTTGCCCCACTGGCATGCGTAGTACAATACTGTGAACTAGCAGGCGACCGTTGAAGAAAAACACGTTTATGCAGTGATAAGGTCGAAAATGAACAACCTGATTGAATTTTGTTTGGTGGATTTGAAATGGGTAAGGCCCGTTGAATAAATAATAATAATAATAATAATTTTGTTTGGTGGTTCGGTGTTAAAATCATATTTTGTTAATAAATCTTTTATATTTGATTCCACCAAACTCATTTAGCCCATTATTTGTGGCATTATATCGTGGCTACTCGTTCCATACTCCACCTGACCTGGAGGAGTCATTACTGAAAGTTGAATAATTTTTATTTTGTCCTTGTTACTTCATCTTAAGCAACGAGCTTATTATTCAATTGTCACGAGTAAACTGAAGATATTTGCTTAGAACTGAATAGAAAATTCGTGGGATTTATTTAACTGTAGCTATGGAATTTTTGCATTTTTTCCTTGCCTGTGGGGTTCATTTTATGCCACCTATACTTTCCTTTCTTGTAGCACCGGCTCCATTTTAATTTCAATCGTAAGAAAACAGTTTGCGGTTTTCATTATTCCCATCACTTACTATCTCGCAGTCAATTGGTCCCAAAGGAGGCGATCTTTAAGTGAATTTTAATATGTTGAAATTAATTTGAACTAGTTGCTATCATCTCCAGGTATCTCTTCTGGTCACTTGGTTATTCACGTCATGCCATGAGTCTTGTTCTTCATGTCAGTAAACGAGTGAACTAATTTTGCAAGTTTTCCTTCCTTTGTCATTTAACGACTTGATGGACGCAGAATAATTTGACGGAAGATTTTGACACACTTGGTTCTAAAATGTCCTCGTAAAGAACACTT
This sequence comes from Deuterosminthurus bicinctus, assembly GCA_034698825.1. Taxonomy (NCBI): domain Eukaryota; kingdom Metazoa; phylum Arthropoda; class Collembola; order Symphypleona; family Bourletiellidae; genus Deuterosminthurus; species Deuterosminthurus bicinctus. The sequence continues at coordinate 9,766 of JAQIWI010002449.1, read as the reverse complement.
AAAAATTTGCCATAGCGAAGTGATTATTTCGTGCAGAAACCAACATTTAATTTATTCATTGAAAGAATTTATTTTAAATTATACAAATTTCGTGGACAATGTGTTTACTGCAATGAAGTTCGTTGATGGCACGACGTCAGTCATATAATGTGGGAGTTGGCGAATCTTTCTTGTTTCCAAGTAAAAGGGCCCAGCTCAATGCGGTGGCTCTGGTTGAAATATGGACTGGGGTGCCCCCTACAAAGTCAAAGCCGCAACTTTCATCATTCAAATATACAGAATTCCCTGAATTTGACCGACATGAGCATATCCAACATCAAAATTCTCAAGCATGTTTGGACTTGATGCTTTCATACGAGCACGATATTTTTGCAAGAAGCTGCTACATTATTGCTTTGGAGAAGATTTGATATGCAAAGCTAATACAATGGGGAGGCTAGGTTCACGCAATAAAACTCTTTTCTCAGAAAACCTTTGGCAAATACATGGAGCATTCAGAGAAGCATTAAATAGTCGAGTCTTCCAGTCAAATTTAAAGAAAGAGGAACAGACAGGCACGGATAAAAGCATAGCGAGTCATAAATTTGTTTACTTAGCACATAATCCATAAAAGTTGCTCCGGGCTCCACTTCTCAACAGCAGTCGTTTCCATGCATGGTAATTCTGTAGTGGAGGAGAATATCAGAACACTGTGAACCATTTCACCCATGGGCCTCTCACTGTAGAACAAGTCAGCATGCAATAGACTAGCCACGTCAAATAATGAAGCGACCACGTGCTCGGTACAGAGGCAAAGGTATTTTAAATAAATAATCCTGTCAGCATGATTACCATTTTTCGCTAAAATGAAATGTCATATGCAAGAGAATAATCCAAAGTAAATTTGTGGTCTTAGGTTCAGAGATGGCTCTCTTGGTTGCCACAAACTCTTGCGAGCCAGGGACGACCATCTGGAAGACATCCAGCACGACAACTGTGAATATCTGAAGTGGAACTGAAGGGGAACGAGCCGTCATTGCACTTTTCAACAGCTCAAGGTCAATGGATTGGACAAAACTCGCACGTGCTGGCTGACTTATGCTTAGATTTCTATATCTTAACAAGCGACTTCGTCTGATTTACATTAATTACAAACTGGACTAACGTGATACATATATTTGGTGTTCATATCATTCCACAGTTTATTGCTAGCAACTATTTGACGTTATTAATTTTCCCATTCTCAATCTAATTCAGCTGACAATCGGTACAACTTGATGCTTTCGTATGAGCAAGATATTTTTGCTCTAAGCTGCTACATTATTCCTTGGGAGAAGATTTGATAAGTACAGCAAATACAATGGGGAGGTTCGGGTCACCCAATAAAACTCACTTCTAAGAAAACCTTTGGCAAAGGCATGAAGCATTCAGAGAAGCATGAAACAGTCGAGTCTTTCAGTCAAATTTTATGGAAGAGGAACAGACAGGCACGGAGAAAAGCATAGCGAGTCATAAATTTGTTTATTCAGCACATAAGCCAAGTTGCGCTGAGCTCCAGTTCTCAACAGCAGTCGTTGACATGGAAAGCGTCTGTCTTTCTGTAGTAATGGAGAATATCAGAACTCTGTGAATCGTTTCACCCATGGGTCTCTCACTGTAGAACAAGTCAGGATTCAATGGACTAGTCACGTCAAAGAATGAAGCGACCACGTGCTCGGTGTAGTTGCAAGGTATTTTCAGTAAACTATCCTTTCAGCACTATTACCAATTTTCCGCTAGAAGGATATGTCAAATGGAAGAGAATAATTCAAAGTGAATTTGAAGCCTTAGGTTCAGAGATGGCTCTCTTGATTGCCATAAACGTGTGCGAGCCGGAGTCGACCATCAGGAAGGGATCCAGCACGACAACCGTGAATACCCGACGTGGAACTGAAGTGGAAGGAGCCGTCATTGCATTCTTCAACAGGTCGAGATCATTCAATAGGACAAAACTCCCGAGTTCCTGTGTCTACTTTTCCAAAACGAACTTGAGACAACTAAAGGATCTACAAATGTTCACAATTGGATCTAACTGACTTGGAGAAGATATTATAGAGATGCAGAGTATCTGGTGAACAACATGATTAATGGGTAAAATTAGACGACGTTGGTTAAGGCAGCTTGTACGATTTGTTATCGTAGAATAATAACGCAAGAAAATAATATAAAATCATGTTGGCTGCATGCGGCAACAAGAGCAACAAGACAATCAGCTAACGAATGTTTGACCGATTTGAACAGAAGAAAATAATTATTAGTATTTTATAGTATTATTGGCTGAAAATGTGACCAAACTACAAAGTGGCGGCAATTTCTTCCATTGGCTCGTCTGACTGAGAGAACAGGCCATCTGCCACTTGCTGTAAATTTATAATCTTACCGATCAGTTCCAAGCCCAAGAGTAGGAATTGTCTACTACTTCAAACTTTGTTAAACAGACATCTTGTTCTCCCCTTGGATTCTTGTAATCATTTCGGAATTTTTGCTTTCTTTCTGTCTCCAGATAATTCTACTGTGAAATGACATCTGTAGGCTGGAAATAAACCAACATAAAACACGGCTGTTCGTTAGTCCTTCGTGTACATGCAGAGAATTTTTATTTTGGGATTTGACATGGGGAATTTAAGGCGGCCACTTGGGGGACTCTTGTAAAATTTTACATTTCAGACCAAATCATTACCATGCATTTTTAAGGCCATTTTGAGACTTTTTAGTTTGGGTCCGAAAGTCAAAATCCATTTTTTCTGATGGGTTTTAACATGGGAAGTTTGGAGTCGTCAAGGAAACCTTATAGAATTTTTTTGGCTCGGGTACTCGATTTGGTTACGTTGCAATTGTAAGACGAGCGTTATGCTCCATGCTGGCTGGATGAGTTCGTTTAACTTCAATTCATCCATACATTTCATTGACTAATTTCATGGAAAAGTTTTTGGTAAAATTTCAATGACTATGTGTGTCAAGAGCTTTCAAAACTTGCTACATTCAAATGCCAGCAGAATTTATCCGTCGTTCTCTTGCAGTTCCAGTTTATGGCTCGACTGTAATTTGGAATTTAATGTGGAAAGATAATGCGACACGATGTTGTCCAAAGCTCTCTGGCAACATTTCCGACAATCTTTCCATCAACATTTCCTGCGTTACTTCTGGCAACATAAGGATTGTATGGACTTGGCCTATCAAGTGCAATCCAAGTCGAGGAAGCAGTGAGGCTACTGGAACAGTCAGGTTGAGGAAGAAGAGGAAGTTAATGTTGAAACACTCTCCCTATTTAGCCTGAATAGATTTTTAGCCTTGTCAGTCGTAGAGATAAGCTCACATTCTACGCATGGCTGAGTAGAATAATCCTCCCTTGAATGAATTACATGAAGAAGCCAAAGCTAATTTGAATAAGGTAAAAGTATGAAGATGATGATGAGAGATGAGCATGATGAAATAATCAACAGTAGCGTCCTTTGACTACGGCGTGCTACCTCGTTGGTCTTAAGTAGGTAGCTGGGAGCCTTGTGCTCAAGACTGAACTGCTGCACTTCATTTATGTCACTTTAACTCTTGACAAATTCAACAATGTCCCTCAAAATTTGTCGGAAATTTCACTAAAAGTTTTGCATGTTCATGCTTGAACATGGGCCAACTTTTTGAGTTGAAGGGGCTGAGAAGCCCAAGCGAGGTCCAGGAAAAACAAGGCGAGCCAAGTTTCCCTCAATTGGCTTAAGCTTCTCAAGGTAAAGTTAAGCTTCGTTAAATTAAAATTTAGTTGAATTTAAATAATTTTATTATTTTTAATTTAATTTATTTTTAATTTAAATAACTATTCATTTAGTTTATTATTAATTTTAATTTATTTAATTTATTAATAAATAAATGTAATTTAATTTTAATATTTATTAAATATGAATCATCATCATCAAATGAATCGAGAAATAATTAATCAACTCTAATGGCTTTTTTTGGGTTGTTGTTGCTGTTGTTGTTACAGAAAGGTTATTTTCAATTCTACTGACGCTATCCAAGAGTGAGCCTGTGAGCATTCCAGGATCGAACAAGTTCAGACAGCTCATGTTTGAGTTCAATCGCCACAGCATATTAAATTGGTCTGGTCATTACTCAAGGAGATACCAAGTCCATGTTGGAAGCCATTGCTTCCCTTTACATGTATCGTGATCAGTACGCTAGTCAAGAGTTCAAGGTGAGTGAGCATTTGGTTGTAACTACGAAGTGAAGAATTCTCTATTATTTTTGAAACGTTTTTAAGAGATGTAAATTGGACTTTGCAGAATCACGAGGTGCTAAAATCTCTTCAAAGAAGTCACTCAGTCCATCCTTGTGGGCAGATCAGTTCACCCCCAATGGCTCCTCCACGGCATTCCTTCAAACTCGGCCGTTTATTCTTGTTGGATGCTCCGGTTCCCTTTGAGTAAGTTGGACAGGTCCCTCCCTACCTGTGCCGAGCTGAATTTCCCATTTTAAATCCCATAAGAAAAATTGGATTTTGATTTTCGTTTATTGCAGATAATGCACTGTGGGAAAGGTGCCGGTTTGAGTCAGAAATCCGGGGTAGCAAAATACTCAAAATGGCTTCAACTTGGACTGAACAAATGTCCTTGGTTCGTTCTATGTGCTGTGGGTCATGTGGGAATTCATGCTCTGTTGCTTGCTGAGGATGGCTCGGCCAATTTTGTTGGGAAGCCGAAGCGTGGAGAGGTTAGGGTACTTAATCATTTTAAATAAAAAAAAATCGAAGATTGAAATCAAATTAATAGTTCAGGTTCATTTGTCCCTTCCAGCTTAATTACAAAGGGTTGGCAAGGTCTCAAAGCCGAAAAAAGTGATTCGTAAAGTGGACTGGGGATAGAGAAGATTCTGAAGGTCCCGCCACCACCGACAATGGATTCGGCAGTTGGGCTTTTTTTCGTCAGTGGGCCTCATCGCCATCGGCCGGTTCATTGGGGGAAGAGAGGAGCCAATAACGACCCTTATGAGTTTTACGATGAGCACATCATCAGACCATTCTCTGCGATAAGGGCAAGGGTGTCTTGAAGGTTGGTGAACTTTCGGATTTTAGCGTGCTTTTTTGTTTGAATTTTCGTGCAAAATTTTATTTACTTGTTTGGATTTTCGCGCCTTAAATCGTACAGATTTAAGGTGGTGGTCATTTGTTTGGGTCGAAGGGATCGGAGGCTCATGCCCTTTTGGTCAATCTGTCACTTTCCGACTCGGGCACGGGGCTGCTCTTTCTTAATCAACATTTTGACAGCTGCACCATGTGCGTTTGTAATGCGAGCCTGATGGTTGTCGGGAATATTCTGGGATCGGAGGCGGGACTTTACATTCCACTTTCGGCGCTTGTGGTGCACTTGTGGCTTTAGTGCGAGCGCTAAAATCGGAGGTGAGAGCTCTTTAAAGTTGACGTTTATTTTATTTTCTTAAGTCAAAAATGATGACCGCATAGTTCAGCGTAGAGTCTCGATGATGACTTGAGATTTTTTTTGTCTTTCGCTCCTATCTGAAAACTTTCCAAACAGCTGGGAAGGTTTATTTGTGGGCTTGGAGTAATTGTGAGTTTGTTTTAAAAGGTTGCTGGAGAAGGCGTACAATACATTGGACTATTTGGACGGGAATAGGGCGGCCCTAGAACTGTAGCATGGGAGGACTGTGATGTTGGATGTGAGTAGCGGGTTTCCGAAGATGCCTGAAGATACAATAATGCCGCTTAAATGTGCTGTGAATTATACGCACAAATGGCCGTAGTTTGTGGGGGAGGGGTCCTCAATGGAGCCAGGTAATTTTTTGTTATTTTTTAATTATAAAAAATTGATCATGTCAAGGGCCCACTTGGGTCATGGGCCTTGTGTTAAGGGCCCAATTTTGAAAGTTGAATTTAATGGGTCAAGGGCCTGTTATTTTGGATGGATGGATTTCAACTAGTCGCCCAAACTTCTTTAAGGGCCCGTGCGCCTAATGTCCTTAGCTAAAAACACATGGTACACTTTTTTGTAGGTGTTCCACATTATTACCTGGCACCCCATCTAGCCTCAATCTCATTGGACCAGAGTCTGCTAGATTCACCAAATCAATCCTCATCCTTATCTCAGTTCTCACGACCAACAAGAGCGACCAGCCCCTTCACCCAAAATGCCACCGCCACCGCCCGTCGTAATGTCTAATTGGTAGAACCTTTGGTTTTGGCTTTGACAACAAGGACCTTCACAGGTGCGTGCTTTTTAAAGACTTTTTAGAGGTAGATTTGATGCTCATCAGAGTTACGGGTGTACAAATGTCAAAATAAATTTAAAAATTTACTTCAAAATGATTTATATAGCTACCATTTGAGTCAAAAAATTGTATTTTAAAAATCGACAATTAATTTAATTCAATTTGTTTTTTATTTTCATCGCTCCTCGGATGGCGGCCTGGCTCGAGCCAATAAGTTCCACGCTGGTGGAGCTTACAGGAGCCCAACAACGAAGTCTCTCAGTAGAAGTCGGAGCAGGCGGCAACTGGGACAATCGTCTTCATTATAACAGCAAACTTCGGGATCATCCAGTCGGACTGATAAACATTTCAGTTTTTCTCTCATCCCAGCGAGGATTGATTCATGGATACGTTCTACTTCCAGGGCTTCAGTTCCTTCACAATCGAAGATCGGACATAACCAAAGGGTCATTCCAGAACATGGAGTCTCGTTCAAAATTTCCAAATTTGCTGCGAAGGCTTCCAAAACTTGTCCACATCCTGCAACTGGGACAATCCCGTGCATTATTACTGCAAACTTCCGGATCATCCAGTCGGATTGATAAGCGTTTCAGTTTTCCCCTCATCCCAGCGAGGATTGATTCATGAATGGCCCGTGATAACTTACGAAGGCTATGAATTCAGACGCTCCTAATTCGAACTTTCTATAAGTTGGGGAACAAGTAGGTGAAATAACAGCTCGACAGGATGCTTAGGATCCGTGGCTAAAACTGTTCCAGCTCAAGGTAGTCAAGTGCAATCTCAAGAGCCTCGAAATTTACCAGCCTGATTCCGTAAGACATCAGAAGATCTAAAGACACTGCGTCCAGCTCCAACACATCAAGTGTTGTAGCGCAACATGTCCTCAGCAGGCTTTGAGTTTTTTCATTCAATCTGTCCAATTCTACTTCTGGTTCTGTATTGCAGAAGAGCCTCATATTTTTCAGCCTGAGTGCAGGGATGGTAATTTCCGAAACATCTTGCATGGGATTACAAACTTTAGCTTCATGCACATGCACTAGAGGTGGACGCTGACCGTAGCCGGCGCATTTCTTGAGGTGCGCTTTTAGATTCTTGTGGCATTCACAGTTGACTTCCTGAGGGACATATGGGATTTTTAGAGCAGTTTTAAGAGCAGGTTTTTTGGAGCAAACTTACTGGATCGTTGCTGCCGAATCAGTAGAAGTCGGAGCAGGAGGAAAAAGGGGCAATTTTGTGCATTATTCCAGCAAACTTCCTGATAATCCAGTCGGATTGATGAGCGTTTCAATTTTCCCCTCATCCCAGCAAGGATGGATAGAATAGCTCCCAGTCCCAGTTCTAGGGTTCCAATTCCTTCACAATCGACGCCTGACCTGTAGGATTGAGATCATTTATGGGATGCAATATAGGATTAATAATGGAGATGTAATAATGCTGGGACACTGTAGAATTACTTTGACATGAGATCTGATAGACACGTCTTTATTCCACTTGCGCTCTCACTCAACTCCTCGAGCTGTCCTCATTTTATTCTCCAGCTCACCTGTCCTTTAGTTTCATTTCCTCAACCAATTGGTCATTCCAGATTATAAAGCCTCGTTCAAGGTTTCCAAATTTGCTGCGAAGGCTTGCAAAACTTGCCCTCATCTTCTAATGCCATTTGCAATGGCATTCTAGAAGAGCCATTACGTTGACCCGCTTTTTCATAAGAGATAGTCAGTTACGGATTTGGCAAATCATGACAGGACCAAGATTGACATCAATTAGGATTAGGTGTTAGTTGATAAGGTTATTTGTAAGTTAGTGTAGTTTTTATCCTCTGCATGTAGACATAGTTTAACTAAGTTAGTTCTTGTAAGCCTACGTGGTTTTCTTTCGTTTCTTTTTCTGTATTCACTTTCCGAGGCCTTATTTTAATTTAGCTTTAAGTTTGACTTGTTAGTTTAAGTAACAACCAAGTATCTTATTTCTTGTAAACGCTGATTAGGGAAGGTTCTTTTTGTGGGAGATCTATGGGAGAAACCTCTAATAGATCTAATAAATCATTCATTCATTCACTGATCCACTCCAACTTCTAGCTCCAAAACAAATTTTTATAGTTCTTCCAACTGTCTTCTGACCTCACTTGCCATAAAAGGTCTTCAGATTCCGCCTCAGTGTAAGCCTGTTCGAATTTTAGGTTACGTGCTTTCATGCAGGAGTGGGAACTGGAATGGAAGGAGCCGTCATTGCACTCTTGAAGCTCAAGGTCATTCGACAGGACAAAGTTCAAGAGTTCCTGTGTCAACTTCTCGAAAAAAAACGTGCGGTGCGGGTGTAGCGACAAGATGGTACTAAAGGGTCTAAAATGGCCACAGTTAGGCCTAACGGACTAGAGATGCACAGTACCTGATGAACAACGTGATCAATGTGTTAGACTATACCACGCTGGTTAGGGCAACTTGTGCGATTGGTTTATCGTACAACTTTTATGAACAAAATAATATAAAATAATGTTGGCTGTTGCGACAACATTAACAAGTAAAGCGTTAAAAATCTATGGGGCATTGGCTACGCCATGAAGGCTTGCTGCTCAGAAATTTTTTATGTTTCTTGACACACTGAAGGACACACTTCGATGGAGATTTATTTTCAAAAAAATATAAAATTTTGATTGGTTCGACCAACATTTCTTCTGAACCACTACTACCGAAGGGAAAGTAGATTATGGCGTTCGCGCTCCTCGCCCCACTGGCATACAAATGAAGTTGTTTACTGTATCCGACGACCGTTGAAGAAAAGCGCGCTAATGTACTAGTGATAAGATCGAAAATGGGCAACCTGATTGAAGTTTGTGTGTGATTCGGTGTTAAAATTATGTGTCAGTAAACCTTTCACATTTGTTTCCACCCAACTCCTTTCGCCCTTTATTTGCGGCTCTACCCCGGCTACTCGTTCCAGATTCCACCTGACCTGGAGGAGTCATTACTGACAAAGCAATACTTTTTATTTGGTCCTTGTTACTACGTCTTGAGCACCGAGTTTATTCTTTCTAATGCCATCAGTGAGCTGAAGATATTAAGAACTGAATAGAAAATTCGTATGATTTATCTAACTGTCATTATGCAATTTTCTCCTTGCCTAATTACTTGGTAGGGTTCATTTTCTGGCATTTATTTTTCCCTTTCTTGTAGCACCGGCCCTATTTCATTCGTAAGAAAACAGTTTGCGGTTTTCATTATTCCCATCACTCAATATTGCTTTCTGCAAGTTTCATGCTGTTAGCGACATGTCCAAAGTTCGGGATCTCGCAGTCAACTGGTCCCAAAGGAGGCGATATTAATTTGAACTCGTTCCCATCATCTCCAGGTATCTCTTCTGGTCAATTGGTTATTGAAGTTATGCCATGAGTCTTATTCTTCATGTCAGTAAACGAGTGAACTAATTTTGCAAGTTTTCCTTCCTTTGTCATACAAACGACTTGGGGAGCATTCAATAATGACGTCACCCTTTTTTTGGGTATTTTATGACCCACTGAGACCGTCGTCATAAGTTG
>JAQIWI010002448.1:0-12430 GCA_034698825.1 Deuterosminthurus bicinctus | reverse complement strand
GCGCACCGTTTGAATTTTTAAATGTTTGCTTTCCAGAATGGCTCCAATGCAAACAATTTGCAGAGACGTCTCTTCAATATGAAAAGATTGGCTAGTAATTGCAACAAATTTTCGGCAACTTTTCGTCTTTCTTTAACGAAGCATATTGTATTCAGGTTAAAGTGTAGTTAGAAGCGTGACAGATAATTCCATTGGTATTAATTATTACAATTGGGCTTAATAAATACAAGAATGACTCAGCATTACGATTTTTGTAAGCTACGTGCTTGTAATGGCCAATTTTCTTCATGTTGTTGACTATTTCTGGTTGACGGAGCTCATTTTCTAACGAGTAAAATTTCAGTAGCTTCTCCAATGATTGTATCATACATGGTGAGAACCAAGGCGCGATCAACAAAATACATGCCTGTGCCAAGCACAGCCTTGACGTAGATATCTGTGAAATTAATTAGACCATTTTTATTGGTGAAAAGATGAAAACTTGGTTCCAACATGTTACTTACTCTCAGTTTCATCAGCGAAATCCAAGGCCATGTTGATAACTCGAGGGATGCTCCTCATTTGCGTTATGACTCCAATGTGAAGAATGAATGATATGAGAAAGTACGTTGCTTGGAATTTCATGAAGAATACCTCACCCGTTGTAACATTGGGCTTGAGATGAATCTGGGCAGTGCGAACAAATATGAAGCCGATGTGCCCAAATGCAACTGTCAGATTTTATGCCCAATGGAACAGTCGCCATCTGTTTGCACAATTCTAATTTTACTGCGTAGTAGGTGTAAGAGCGCAATTCTGATGCTAAGGCGATAGGTATTGATGAGAAAACGAGGGTACCAAGGTGAACTCGTTTGCTGCTCACATGATGGTAAAGATACAATTTGTGCAAAAAGATGTTTAGAAAGTTCACTTACAGAAACCACGGAAGTCAGTGGAAATTTGAAATTTATAATGCAATATGCAATGCCTTGCCCTCGATGGAAAAACCATGGCCACAGGAGTGTGGCTGTGAGTCATGTAAGCGAGGCTTAGCATTTCCAACCCGTCTTAATTAGTTCTCACATAAGAATAAACAGCAATCACTTGTTTGTCAGGAAAAAACAGTGGATGTAGATTCAACTTTCACATTACGACTGTTTAAAATTTTTCATGTGAAAAGGTTACAACTTGATGCGAAAACTCGTTAATTTATTATCAGCGACTCATTCAAATGTTCTGATGATCAATTGACATAATTATTTTGCTTTTTTGCCTTCTATGAGAAAAAAAATTACCAGGGCTGTCAATCCTAATCCTTATTTACGATGTACATTAGATAATGTAGTCCTATTGAGGCCATGGTTTTTCGTCCCGCATGACAAGGCATAACATGACAAATTCCTCTCGACTTACATCACCTCTGCGTACGAACTTGTGAAACTTCTTATTGCACAAATGTTATCATCTTCATCACTTTCACAACAACAAACTTCTTCCAGGCCTGATTTTCTTAATGACAGCAGTATTCAAAACGTCAAAGTGACGCTTGGAATTAACTTAGTTCGTTCTTGTCCGTAAGGTGCGACCAAGCCGGCAAGCCAAAGAAAGGTTTAGACATTTAAACTGTCTCATTTATTATTGAAGGCATGTTGACATGGAAAATGAGCTACGGTACTCAATATTACATCCGCAGATTTGATAATGAATTTTGTTTTAATCGTTAAGTTTATACTTGTTCCATGGGACTGGCTTCCAGCCTTTATCGCCGCCATATTCAGGAGGAAGTTGACTTGACGGGATTTTCCGCAACAACGCCGGCCTCCATTTTTCACGCCGTCCACCATAAACTTCGAATTTTTCCAGAACGTTTCCCAAGAACGGTCGAGCCATATTTATAAACGTCTCCGCTGCGAAGTTTGCTGTTGGAAATCCATTGAAATATTAAAGTGTTCATATCCCAGCAGGACCCATTGTATGAGCTTCCCCGAACAAAGACAAATCAATGACGGAAATAAACTTACTGTTAATCTGAAACCCGTAATGAATGGCATGATTTATCCGGGTCATAGCGGTGAAAGCCTTCACAGCCAGTTTCAAAGCTATACAAATCAAATCATTAGGCAAATGAACTTCCTGGCTCTTAGCTTTCACAAGAGAAGATGGAAAGTACCGTTGCCAGAAGCATAATTTCCCAATGAGAAGCCGTCCCAGTCGCAAATAAAAGCGATTCCCGCGTTGTTATTAGCCGCACCTTCAGCCTGAGCTCTACGAATGTGTTGCTCATGCCGCTTCAAGAAATCCGTGATTTCGTCAGGTTCTAAATGAGCGAATTCTCGGAAGTTCCATTTACCAAACTGGACAGTAATAACTAGAATTTATTGTACATTATTAGAATCAAATCCTTGCAATTTAAAGCTACTATGGAAAAAGGCCATAAGGATACTTGCTTGGCAAACCATCGTAGTCATATCCAGATTTGTAGTAAGGTGTCATATTGATGATCTTCTCAGGCGCCTTCCAAGTCTGCCATTCGTCCCATGTCTCTGGAAATGCCAGAAGGGTTGATGTAGTGGCACCTAGAAATCCATCCTCAGGCTCGATGATCTTCAAATGCAAAATATATTTAAAATCCACTGGCAAACAAACACGACGCAACAGAAATAAAAATCCCAACTCTACAAAGGAAAATTAAGATACCTCGTCAACTGGGTCAACTTCTTTCTCGGCAGGCCCACACGAAGCAAAGCTGAAGCAAACGGCGAGAAAAATAAGTTGGCAATTCATGACTCAAGTGAAGACGAACTCAAAGAACGTTGTAGTATGAATGAGGAACATTAGCAAAGTCCTTTTCAATCACAGTCCTTTTCAAGCTACTCAAGCTAAAGGCTGAGCTTGCTTGTGATTCCTGCTTCCTGACAGTTCTCAAGATAACGAATTTGTTTGTTTGTTTCGATTTGTTGTCAAATTCTTCAGTGTTCCCACTGATTTCCAAGAATGGACACTTCTATAATTAATCTATGCAGAACATAAAATTAAAATAAGTGCCTCAGCTTGTTTTAGCAGAAGGTGATTGACAGCTAGAGGGAAATTCACAAGTTTTATTCATAGTTGTGTTTTTTGCAAGTAATGTGCGATAACATTAGTATTTGCCATTTCTGTAGTTTCTTAAACCTAGAGCTCAATTTTCTGCAGTATTCAGACTCCTTGAGGCTAACTGAATTTAAATGTGGGTTCATTTCTTAGAGAAGTACATATATTGTGATTTCGTGATTGTTAAACAATAATTATTATCCCAAGACTCTAGTTTCAGAATTGGTACCCAACATGTCCATGGCTCTGAAACTCTCGAAGTCATTCAAGATTAAAAGTGTAAAGTCTCCTCTGGCTCACCCGGTAAACAGGCTGAGGAGAGGGGCTTCTGAACTACAATGTCCAATGCAGGTCAAATGAAGGGCAGTGCAACACCAAGTTGTTGCAACATCACGTATCTGTTGCTTGTTTAATCAGGCATCTGAGGGACGCGGGCTCACTAGTAGCATTATGATCTCCATGAAAGGACATTTATATAGTAAATCTACGACATAGTAACAATGAGCCACAAAGGTATGCTACAACCAAACAAATTCATTCAAAGCGCACATATGTGTTGTATCATAATATATAATGTGAAGTACAATTTCGGATTGAAATTTATTCCTTTCGGCAGCAGGCCGTGTAAAGTTTAGAAGATGGTTCCACAGCCCAGACAGGTAGTTGCATTTTACCCGAGACACTCATTAATAACGTCAGCAGTTTCACCAACGCTTTCTTCCCGCAAAAAGGACAAATGGTTACCTGCGACCCTGTGTCGACGAACTTGGCCTGTACAAAATTGGCTCAGATTGTAATGGTCGCTTGATTTAAAAATAGACAAGTTTGGATCCGTAGCTTGAATTAATATGACGGCTCCATCATAAGGTTCTTGAGGAGTGTGTTCAGCAAGTCTTGCAGTGAGAAAGGCGTATGCGTCAGATACCTCAGGTGCAAGCTCGTATCCTTTAGCACAATTCAAAACTTTGCAAACCTCCAGAAAGTCATGGCCAAGATCACCAGTCAGTGAGGATTCAAACCTCTGAATAAAATTATAATCAAATTAAAGCCAGGAATTTCTTAAATTTTATTCAACGAGTTAACATAATTTGTACCTACCGCAACGAAATCTTGAGGCAGCCCACGTAGAATATTCAGTGAATTGAGTAAATTAAAGGCGCATCTCCTATTCATATTTTGTTTTTCAAAACTTGGGCACCCATCCAAGAAAACGAGATTCTGTACGGTCTCGCCTAATGTTTTGAGCCTTCGAGCTAATTCAAAAGCTATCGAGGCCCCACCAGAAAATCCCATGATCGTGTATGGGCCACTTGGTTGCCTTTCTTTGATTTCCTGCAAAAAGGAGCGGGAGAGGTTCGTTGGAATTGTACTCAATTAATGGTTGCTTGACTTGCCTTAACATATAGACCAGCTAGTTCAGTTATGGAATGCCAGCCGTCTTTTCCAGTGAACTGAAATCCATACACGTTAGCATTAAGCCTAGAGGCTAATGGTCTAAAATGATTGCATCCACCGTCTGCTCCATAAACAATGAAAGCATTTCGGTCTGAGGGATGAGTTTTCAAAGAAATCAAGGACTCTTTGTGTAATTTGTAGAACTCATATTTATCATGGCTGGTTTCAAGTCTTTTAAATTTGTTCGCATCATAAGTTCCCATATTAATGGATAGAATATCGGCAACCGTTAGAAGTCGTAAGTGTTCTTTGGTAAAAGAAACATCGTAATATCGCTCTAGTAATTGTTTCAGCTCAACTGCCACCAGTGAGTCCAGTCCCAAATCACTCAATTTCTTCTCTGCTGGGACAGTTGTAAAATCAGCTATTCCAAAAAGTTTTTGGAGTTTGAACAAAAATCCGTCGCTTTCCTGCTTCTTCACAGCCCCTTTCGGAGTAACCACGCAGGAAGACACAACAGGGAATGGCTGCTGTAAAGCAGCATCCAGGACGTGGAGACATGAGTCAAGACTCTGAGCTTGCGTTCCGTGTATCTCGAATTTCTTTTCATTTCCCTTCATGAGAGTATCAGTCACATATCCTACCTGCCCAACAATGCTCCACTGAATAGCTAGTCCATGTAGCCCATCATCCTTTCGCTTCTCGCAAATCCGTTCCATTGCAGAATTTCCCCAACCGTAATTGGATTGACCCGCATTTCCACGGCCACAGCTCAAACTTGAGAAAGCTACGAAGTACTCCAGTTCAGGGCAAAGTTCTCTGGAGATTTCGTCAAGCGTTTTTGTTAGAAAATCTTTTGGTTTGGAAACTTGTTGGAAACTTGCTATAGTCTGTTTAGAGAATTCCCCGTCGGAAAGACTGAGAGCACAATTAATAATTCCACCGATTATTTCTCCTTTATCCACGATTTTTCTAATGAACAGCTCGGCAACCAGTTTATCCGATAGGTCCACCTTTGGTGTTTCAAGCTGCACTCCAGATTCTCGCCAGCGGCGCAAGCACAATGCTTGGTATCCGTTGGTAATGCCCGACCTAGAGTTGAGTATAAGCTTCCGCGCACCACGCTCTACCATCCAGCCGGCTACTTCTAAACCAAATCCTCCTAATCCTCCGACAACCAAATATGTTTTTTTCGGTGAGAAATAGGATCTCTTGATAACGGAATGTAACTTGGGAGGTTGCCTCCAGTCACTCTTCTCGCAAACCTTGATGACCAGTTTCCCCATATGCTTTCCACTAGCCATCAATCGAAAGGCTTCTTCAATTTGATCATTCGCAAACACACGCACTGGCAAAGGTTTGACAACTCCACTTCTAAGGCCTTGATCCATTAGATCGTTGACTATTTTGTCATTACCCGGCAGTCTCAAGGTTTTATGGTTCAGATAGACGCCGCACACGTTCAAATTTTGAAGCAATGGTCTTAAGCCCATTTTTGTGTTATTAAACGCATCAGAGACGCCAATTTCTAAAAATGTCCCATTGTATGCTACGCAGCGAGCTGTAGCCAAAAGCTTGTCCCCTGTAAGAGAATTCAGTGCCACGTCCACCCCTCGCCCTTGGGTCATTTCCATCACCTGGCGCTCAAAACTTGTGTCTCGGGAGTTTCCGATGTAGTCGTCAGTTATCTGTGGGAAAATTTGTTTAATGTACTCTCTCTTCTCGGCTGTGCCAACTGTGGTGAAAACTTGACACCCAAGGGCCAGTGCTACTGATATAGCCGCCTGCCCGACTCCACCCGTTCCTGCATGAATCAGAACGCTTTGTCCCGGTCGCAGTCCAGCTCTGGTATGAAAGGCATACAGAACGGTGCCATAAGCTAAAGGGATCGTTGCCGCCTCTTCCAGGGTCCAGTTATTCGGCACCTCCCATACAAATCTATTTATATTCAAAAAAATTATCCCGTTTAATATTGACGATGCCCATGAAATGAGATCTCCGTCCAGCCTGTTTACACTATGACTTTTGTGAAATTATGATCTTGTATAAATTTCACAGTAAAAAGATGCCCCATTACGCATCAGTCAAGCTTGGAGGTACAGAGATCAAAAGGATCTGGTTATGAGTATAATTGACCATCAAATGATAGGGATGGCATGGCCAACAAATACCTTGGGTCTGTAATGGTGGACGTTGCAAGTGCATTTCCATCAAGGCTAAGCCCCATAACTCGCTTCCCATTCTCGTCAAATCCTGAAAAATCCCATCCCAAGTAGGGTCCATTGTAGCTTAAGTGAGGCTCCAAGGGGACTGCTCTGGTTGCGAGTAAAACATCCCGAAAGTTAATTGATGAAAAGGCAACTTTGTAGCACTTGGAATGTTGTTCTTGATGGAAAGAAGAAGAAGCAGGTTTTAATGTTGGCGATTCTATCCAGTGTAGGCTAGATAAATCTCCAGGTGTCAAAATTCCGACAAAGGCTTCAATTGCTGTCTTCCGTGTCACATGTTTATGTTCGGTTTGAGACATGCTGACATGTCTGTAAGAGCCCAAATCTCCATTCCTTAGAACATTTACAAACAAATCGTTGATTATAATTGATCTGAGAGTGCTATCCGGTTGATCAAAGTCAAGTGATAGCTGTCCTTCGGGATCGAAAATGCAGCGGATCCTTTCCCCTCCGTCCTCATCTCGAAGACAGTTAACCAGGCCGAGAATTCCACTCTCAGTATACTTCTGAGATGTCACGTAGATTTTACATTTACTCTTCTTGCCTTTCAAAATGGCTGCTTGTAACTCCGGTACCCAGGAAAAATCTGGTGAGTCCACAGAAACGTGAACTATCTCAGGAATCTCGAGCTCAACCTTGAAAGAAAATGAGACGCTATGTTATACAGAAAGGTGCAGAGATAGATCTGCCCTTATGAACTTGAATAACTCTTGAAGTTTTGATGATATCGGCATGTTAGCTACCAATTGATAATCGATTTTCATTAACAGTACAGGGTGGACCATCGAAACCTTCACACTTTTAAACTTGAATAACTTTGAGAGTTTCTAAGCTACAGAGATGTGTGTTTCAAATTCTGAAACTACAGTCTTGGGGAAATTTTATGATAAAATAATCATCAAAATCGGTCAACAATTGGCTGAGAGATGGACACTCAAAGAAAAAGCAGTTTTTTTAACATGTGGCTTACGGAAGATGTGTTTTTGGTCCACTTTTATAACTTTGGACGGCTGTATCTTCCTAAATATTGGCTGCAGAGGCATGTGGAGCATACCATTCGAAAGCTGAGACCTCAAAAAATGTTTTTATGCAGTCAAAAGGTTACCTCAAGAGGCAACCCAAAACTTTGAAAATTGTCACGTAATGAATAAATCCAGAAAGGTTGGCTCATCAGATGATGGGCACAAATAAAAGCAATGGGGACTACACTCATTCTACTCATCAGTGTTCAAATAATATGTTAAATCCTACAAATCAATCACGAGCATCTCAACAATGGTCATACCAACTGCTTTGATACTTTTATTATAAGAATAAATATGTTCAGTAGAAAATTAATAATGATTACTTCACTTGAAATAAGAATGATACTTTACAGCAGCGTATATTACAACAATAACTCAAATAAATAATAAATGAATTATATCTCTCTTCCCTTTCCTTTCTATACTCTCAAAAGAATATCCTATTGTTACAATATATAGATAACAAATACTTATCAAACAATACCAAACTATCACAAGAGTTACAGTGACGACCCATTACGAGTAGGCGAGACTCCAAGAGACAGGTCCTTCCTTCTCAAGGCTCCATTCCTAACTCCCGAGTTAAAATTACAACTGTTCACCTACAGTCATGTCCTCTCACTCTCATACCGCATGGTCACCATTTAAATATAATAGATTTTTATGTCATTTACATGCATCTCATTCACTGATTCACTCTTACTTATGACTATGTTAACATATCAATATATGTATATGTAAATATAGTCGTATCCGACAAAATTTTGACAATTTTCGACCGCGTCATTCAAAATTTAGAGTCGCCTCTTGAGGTAGTCTTTTGACTGCATACAAAAATTCTCTGAGGTCTCAGCTTTCGCACGGTATGTCTCTGCGGTCAATATTTTGGAAGATACAGCCGTCAAAAGTTATAAAAGTGGCCAAAAAACACATCTTCCGGAAGCCACATGTTAAAACAACTGCTTTTTCTGTGAGTGTCCATATCTCAGCCAATTGTTGACCGATTTTGATGCTTATTTTATCATAAAATTTCCCTAAGACTTTCGTTTCAGAATTGGTAACACACATCTCTGTAGCTTAAAAACTCTCGAAGTTATTCAAGTTTAAAAGTGTAAAGTCTTCATTGGCCTACTCTGTACATCAAAACGTTACCCTAAGACTTTAGTTTCAGAATTAGTGACCAACACGCCAATAGCTTCAAAACTTCAAAAGTTATTCAAGTTCAAAAGTGTAAACCTATTTTAGGCCACCCTGTACATTTTTCACATCAAAATAAAAAGGGTTGCTTGAGGCTTTTAAAATCCTTTGAATATTACCTTATGATAGAGATCGAAAGTCTTTTCTGCGACCATTCTACTGGAGCACTTTTGTAGACCGATAGGTTGTTGATAGTGGATCGGTTCCGTGAAGTGAACTAAGACAAATCCGTTGGTGTTGACTTTTGGCGTAACAAGAGCTAGTTGACTTGGATCATCAAGAAATACGATGTCACTTGGACTTTCTGGAGCTAACAATGCTTTGGACTCCTTTGCTACAATTTGACCGATCTTGGCACTTTCTTCTAATTTCTCAGCCACTTTTGTGAGGGTTATCATTGTAATTGCGCTCTAGAATTTTCACAGCAACGTGCAATTAAGGTTATTAAATACAATCGGTAGTTTTGCGCTGTTAAAAGTAAAAGACAACGAATTTCTTCCGTTGCCTCAATTGTGATTTTTTACATGAGATTGTCATAGGACTACGCGATAAAAGGAACAATTATTGTTTTAACGAGGAACCAAGCAAACTACCAAATAATTATCTGGACCAAGCTAAACAGTTGTATTAAGCTCAAGGACAAAACTTACATCTTGAAGTCTTGGCTTCCGATATAAAATTCGTTGAAATTCAAGTGCGAGAGAGTTAGCTTTGTCAGTGAACACATCGGCCACTTGCAAAACTTTTTCTTCCTTATTGTCTAGCACAAGGTCCACCAATTCTTCGAGCGAGATCCTTGGATCCTCCGAGGTTTTGATGAAGGGACAGAAGGTGTGCCGTTCGTATGCAACGTTGCCAGAACGAAGAATCCGAGGGAACACCCTCAATTCCACTCCTGTGATTTCAATTCCCGGAGCAACGATTGTCTTTTGATTAGGCAGTTGTAACACACGGACTACCTGTTCTATATGGAGGCCAAGTACTCAGCGTAATTTCTACCAAAGTTCTACGCTATTAAGGAACAAACTTACTTCCGGACTCATTAGAGACACGCGAAAGGTGTTTCTTTAACTGTACGGGATCGATTGTAATTTTCTCAAAGTCCACTGGTAAGCTTAAATGTCTTGATGTTATCAAATAAGATAAGCCACGCAACTGAAGCACTGTGTCCAAGAAGCACGTCCAATTCCCATTCCAAGTAATATCGGCCCAGCGACCTAAATCAATGTCAAACCAATCAATCAGTGTGCAAAGTTCAATCCTCTCCGCTTGATTAATATTAATGAGAGATACCTTTACTATCCATGGCCTCAATGCCCTGAAAAAGTCCGCTGTAGTTATATCCATTCAATCTGGCTTCTTTGTACACGTCCTCTTTCGTTAAAACGAGATCAGACGGAAAATATTGGGAAACGGTTACATTTTCCATTGCCAAAGGCTTCGCGCCAACCATTTCTACTCGCCCACTAACAACAATTTCATCTTGGTTTTCTATAGTAAACATCCCGGTACTTGTGTCTATCTTGTAGCCAATTACACTCCCCACTCCTGAGCTCAAAGTTGTAGCTCTGTTGATAATTACGTTCGTGAATTGGACTCCGAGCTTCTCGTAGTACCTTCCACAAATATCACCAAGTTGCTTCCAAATGGCACAAAGGTGGCCGGTGGCTGGCATTAAAATCCTCCCATCAACATTATGACCAGCCAAATAGGCATAACTGGGATGTTCAATATCAACAATTGACTCGTAAGCAACATTCTGCAAATAAAATTCAAGTGGAATCAATAAAAATGAATAAAATGAGTTTCTGATTTTCTAAAAGGTTAATGACTATGTTGATCCACCGATTATAATTAATATTATTAAAATGAGCTTGCAACAGGAACACTCACTAATGGAATACTGAGAATACTTGTTCTCCAGGAAGCTGTATGGTCCCACTCAACTAAATGCGACAAGGACGGGACATTTGAGGAGACAGGAGTTGACACGGAAGGGTAGAGTTTGTCCAATTGCAAGTCCACCCCTGAGTTGTACAACTTTCCCACAGATTCAAAGAAATGCCAGAGCTTGTCATCCGTCTTTGCTCTCATGGGTTCCACATGTAAACAGTCACGTGGAACTGTATCAGCGAGAAGAGCCTGGAAGAATCCACTTGGAGATACTTCAATGACAATGGAGCCAGGTTGAACATGCTGGAGGGCCTGGTGGAAAAGGACCGGCTGACAGACATTATTTTCTATGTAATCAGCTGAAGCGAATTTTGCCAATTCTGACCCCCATTCACTCTCGGGAATGGAAGTGCTTATCCAGCGTGGGCTTTTTGGACGGTCTCCTTTTATTATTTCCCCCGCATAGATCTTAAGCAAAGCTCCAGCTTCGCGCACATGCAAACTATGGGCTGCAATGCCACAAGCGTTGACAGGAGCGGCAAATATCCCTTCGTTCTTGATATTTTTAGTAAACGAGGTCACTAGATTGTATTCACCGCTAATGGTGACATTGCCAGGAGCATTGCAGCAGGCTAGTTCGACACCAGGCGGCAGACGCGCCTTGATCTCAACGGCAGACATTCCAATCGAGCTCATTCCTCCTACAACCTTTTGTGTCTCTTTCATGGCTCGGCCCCGCGCATGCATTAACTGTAATGTTTCTTCTGCCGTGTAGCATCCATCTGCATAAGCACAAAGAAACTCACCTGCTGAATGACCAATGAAGCCATGTGGTTTTATCTCAAGCCCCTTCAGTGTATCCCACAGGGCAATTTGCATTACTGTGATGACGAGGAATGCATCCTGAATATCAGTGAATATTGACTGGTTATCCTTTTTCAATAGATGATCAAGATCCACGCCTACGTTACGCAATGTTGCTCTGGACTGCTCTATAGACTTAGCAAAGAGGTCGATCTTGAGTAGCGCTTCTCCCATTCCACTCCACTGCGAGCCCATTCCTGGGAAGACTACCCAAATTGGTCTGGTAGTAGTTGATTCACACACGGTTACTTCAGCTTGCCTTTTGCCATCCGCTGGATTAAAAAGACCAAAGCCACGCGCAGGGTAGCCTGGTGTGTATCTTCTGTAGGCATTTTGAAGTAAAAAGACGAATTCCGGGTTATCAGCGTGCTCGCTTGCTTCAGCAATAGATTTTTCAACTTGTGCCTCTGATCTTCCAGAGAAGGGAAAAAGAACGGGGAGGTTGCCAGTCTCATCGGCGGGTTGCTTCTTTTGGGGACCGGGCTCAAGAATTAAATGCGAGTTTGTACCTCCCAGTCCATAAGAGGAGATTCCAACAAGTCCACCATCAAATGTCGTGGATTCACTCACTACCTGCACAAGTGAATAAGAGACTCGTCACTGGATTTTTACGAAATGTCGGCTACGGTATATAGTTTCTATTAAAACTATTGATACCTTGAGGTTGTCGTTGAAGAACGATTTTATTTCGGGATGTGGCTTATTAAAGAATAAGTTCCCTGGTATCTGCCCACTCTGTATGGCTCCAACTACCTTTGC
>JAQIWI010002447.1:0-12433 GCA_034698825.1 Deuterosminthurus bicinctus | reverse complement strand
CTCTCTCTGTCTCTCTCCCTCTCTCCTTTAATTATCAATCCAGACTGTGAAAATATAGCTCAAGGAATAAGGGGGTCAATAATGTGAGCGACGAGCAGCGGCATGATTCTTTCATCGTGTTTTAAACATGTTCTGTCAACAAGAAGATGAAGGAAACAAAGAAAAAGTGAGATAATTTTCACGGGTTTAATTACCTTGGCAATAATTTTCCCGTGTATAATTTCTCTATGGAGAAGATAAGTTAGTGATTTAGGATATTCATGAGTGTTATTATACTTGTGGTAATTCTCTTGTGTGGTATGCATGGCTGTGAACAAGATTTTCCCCGGAAATTTCCATGCTGTTTTGTCATTCATTATCATGATGATGATGACTTTGCAAGTCTACCTTGCGGTTCCCATGGTGTAATTCTAATTGCTCTGTCTATCTCTATAGTCTCTTCTTATGCAAAGAAGTTGTTAAGCTTCTTGTCAATTCTGACGCATTCATTAACTTTTAGGGCTCATTTTTTGGAGCAATTATGCGTGTATGACTTGAATGAGTTGAAGATTGTTGACTTGATTTTCCTGCTGGACTGGACTATTCTGTGGAAGATTTGATTTTAATTCATACATGAAGGACATGTTGTGATTTTCGTTTTTTGGAATGTGTTGCATTAGTGTGGAGGACTTGGTCACTTCGGCGGGGTTCACACTTGTGGAATTGTTATGCAAGTTTTCTCATGTGCTCGTTATACCTTTCAAAGTGAACGTGATATGGAGGGACTTGTGGTGATTCCTCGCCGAGTTGTCGATGAATTTTTCTTGAATGAAGTGCAGGATAGGATGATGACAAGAAAGATGCCGTATACTTGCATGATCATGAGATGAGAAAGGATGCAAAGTATTGGAGTAAACGCTCGGATAGACATGAAGGTGCCTATTTAGGGACACAGAGAGGCGGATTGATAAAGTCAGCATATGTATGTGCTTGTGATTGAAGGGTGCGGAGACTTTAATGTTGATGTTGGAAAAGCTGCTGAATTAATGGTCGATCATGAATATATTGTGCGGTGCGGACGGAGGAATTATCAAGTTATAATGGGTGGACAGAGCTGTCGGCATCCTCTTCACCTTAATCGTATGTGAGTGAGTGAGGTTGAAAGAAAGTAAACATGAGGATTCTATGATGGCGAAGCTAAAGGAAAATTGCGTCCATTTAATATGTCCATGTATGACTCCTTTTATGAAGAGGATGACAGAGTACATGTGTGTGTCTGATAAGACAGGCGTAGTATATGGCTTCATTTTATGAGGGCAGCAGGAATATGATGGTGGAGTGAATGAAAGACATTGTTGGAATTTTCTGATAAGTTTCACATTCATTTAAGTCCACAACTTTTGTCCGACTTTTGGGATGGGAAGGTTGGGTATAGAGAGAAAGGGAGGATGTTGTGGATCGATAGCTTTGTTGATGCAAAGAACATTAAATGAGTTTTCAATCGGAATTTTTAGGCTAACGTTCGCTTTTGTTGGGAGGAGATGACTATTTTGGACGTTCTTTTGGCATTCCACGTGGATTTTTAATAGGCTTATTATACGTTGAGATTGTATATTGTGTAGAATTTATGTGGGCTTAGAAGAGAGAGAGTCAAAGCTTTGGTTTTTTTGTACCTTTTTGAGACAGTGGCCCAGTGCAGTATTGAATCTCTCGCTATACCTGTAAAGGTCATTAAATTGCGCAGCAGTAAATCCATCGGTTTCTTAAAATGTTTTGGTTGCAACCATGAAAATTGTGAACACCATGCATTCCTTTGGTTTAATCAAGGAAGAAGATGTTGGTCATACGTTCTTTACCGTTCCGTGCGGGTGCCATGATGGGTGCATTCTGCGGTATGAGCATGTCCGTTTTGTCTGCGTCCTTATGTTGCAGCTCTCATCATTCTCGAAGGTAAATGAACATTAGGAGGTGAATGTGTCAATTTTTTGTAGCGACCACACAAAGAGACAGGCTGCAAGGTCTTTGTCTTATTAAGCTGCAAAAATGCTTTAAGTCATGTGGCGTTCCGTTAACAGCGTTTTTTTTCATACGTTACTTACTCTCTGTGGTTCAACTGGAAGAAGGGCATTAGTGCGAAATTTCTTGGCTTAGCAACACTCGTCGTTTTTTTAACGTTCGAGAATGTTGATCCTTGTGACAGTTTTTCATATGATGAGATCATTAGAGTCAGTGGTGTTACTGGCGCATCGGGTGGGTAGCAATTGACCACTTTAAATACGCCAGAACTTTGAAGTTTAAAGGTGTTATATGGCGCATCAAATGAAACATTACAAGTGTAGCAATATTGTAATTGAGACCTTAGCAGATTTGATGTTTTGATTTGAGCATTGGAAAGCGTGAGTTGTTTTGGGATTGTGCTTGTGTATACGTACGTTGTATGGAAACCTGAAGTAGCGGAGACGTAGTATGGACTGTATTGATTGGTCATCATAGTGCTTCTTATGACGATCTATAAAACCACATTAAAGTAAAGATTTACGACCTCATAGTTGACCAGTATACAAGTTTATTTTTTATGGCGGCTTTATTTTACACTGATCATGTGGAATGATAGAGATGGCGGACAGAGAGAGAGTTGTTTACCGGTAAAGTTGGGCGTCAAGTTACATTATACTACACTATTTTTCGCTCTTTGTACTATTAGCGGTTTGTTTGATGAATTATTGTGCACGCAGAGGTCATGACCATTGTGCTGCAATGACACTAGTTTATCCGGCCTGTACCTGCCTTTGGTTGTAACGTGTACAGTTTCTCCTTGTTTTCTGTATTTTCACTAAATGAATCCACATGTGAGGGAGGAGTGTGTATGAGGAAAGTTGCTGCGGGAGAGAGTTTATTGCAGTTGAAATTACGTTTGGTAAGCAATAAATAGCGGCATTATGGGCATGCTGCTTGTGATGGATAGTTTGTTGTTTGTTTCGACTGTATGGCAATGGCAGAAGTGCAAAGCTTAGCTGTACTAGATGCGGTGATGTGAGCTGGAGGAGAAATGAAAAATGGGTTTCAGCTCACTCTCACTAGCCAGACGGAGATTGGCTCTGTTGATGCTGTAATTTATTTAATTTAGCCATCAAATTGCCAAGATAGTTGCACCGGTAGTGACGGAGATGGATAGACAGAATGCAATTTTCCTTTTAATACGTCCGCTCTATGTATTTTGCAAGTGTGGGTGTGTTGAGAGAAGCGGGCGTAGTGAGAGTTAAGGTGGGCTTCAGTTTCCTGTAATGCACCAACACTGTGTGGTCTTGAGGCTTTGGACATTTCAATAGAAATTGATGAAGAAGGAAAGCCTTTGTTGGGCCTGGAATGATTTTTCTGCTCAACTGAGAGGCTTAATTGAAAATTCATTAATCTTCTTTAATAGAGGAAAGTGTTGTGACTTTTCGAGAGCATTGCACTACACGGACGTTTTTTTTAATTTTCCAGTTGGAGTGATCGTGGCATGGAGTAAACATTTTCACTTGTTGTGTTTACGGTCGTTACAATTATACAGGGGATCGCTTTTATGGGTTTTACCGTGTGGATTGTAGTAGAATAATTATTTCAGCAGTGAGTATGAAAGACAATGGTAACTGTATGGATGCTGTATAGTTGTATTTGCGGATATTCATACGAAGACGAGTTTATCTTTCTTGCTTTACGCACTCATCTCTTGGTAATGTGTTGCCATAAAACTTGTAAAACATTCCAATTACGTGGCTTTATCAGAGGATTTTATTTTCTTTTTCTCCTATACTGGTTCACCTGGGTGTTGAGGAAAGGGGGAAGGTGTTGACTTTGGTATCTTGTTTGCAAGTTCATCGTTGACCAACAAAGAATGTTTTGACTGTTTGCTCACTAGATAATTCCGAGCTCATGACCACTGAGTTCTGTGTAATTTCAGAGAAATGTGAAGACCATTAACAGTAAAGGAGCGTCCTGGTGTAATTTGGTGGGAACCGCGGTATTTTAATAAATCAATTGATTGCCCCATAGCGGGTTCCTAGCAGGATTCCTGTAAAGTTGTTGAAAAAAATTACGTAGCTTAAGTCATGTGAAGCCAATTCCGGTCAGCCGGGTAGGAGTTTAGCGGGACAGAACGGTTGATTTTGTGTATACGTATGATGTGAACTACGTATTGTAGAGCCATTAAATGAGATAGTACTATATTTCCACTAAAGCTATATACTCCGTGGTTGCTCATTATAACGTCATTGTTGACTGTCGATTGAGGTAATGACTAAATTGACAAGTAGAATTTCGGCGTGAATCATCATCATATCGTCCAATACTCCAGGTCTTTGTTAGTTGATGGGCAAAAAGTGTGCGATGAAAAAGAGTACAGAACGTTGAAAAGAGCTCTTTTCAGTGCAATCATCTCGTCAGCATTCATGGTAATGGTCTCCACGTCGTCTCGAAAAATTCCACCAAGTCATGTTGGTGCGGATCTTTTGATAAGAAAGGAAATTTGAGCTTTACCGTAATCCAATTTTCATGTTGTTTCTGCCATATTGATTTTCTGTCATATTATCGGGGTAACTACTGTGTTCCTACTGTGTAACTACTGCAGTTCCATATAGTAGGGTTGGGCGGAGTCGCTTATGCTTTTGTTGTGGCTCCGCTAGACTGACTAGATTGCCGCCCTCTCCTATATTGATGGAACCGTAATGGAGCGCTCTATTATTTCACATTAGCTAATACTTGGAATGTGGATTTCTCAAAAGGAAATTAAGGGGAAAGCTCCGTGTCGGCGCCGGTGTGAAAATTAGGCAACAGTTATAATGTGTCTTGGTGGTGCTTTTAATTATTGGCTAAATGGAACTACCGTGCTTGAGTAAGTAAGTGGAAGGAAGTGATGGTTTTTTTTCTGTTCATACTTCTGATTGTTTTTGAGGACATGGTTCTGATGCTTATACAGGAGTTTGGTGAAGAATGCCTGGTACATTGGATTGTTGTGGGTTGAGATGCTGCCGTCGCCATCTTCGTGGTCTTTGTGCAGGCTGTACAGAAGTTGGTGAGCAGATAGGAAGATTCTTGGTTGCCAGAGTGAGACAAACTCAGCCAGTTTTATCCTCAAGTTGTTGTTCACTTTGAGATTCTCGAGAGCTTTTCCTTGAAATTGTCGTGAAGCGCCCATAATGTTTGTTATGCCCACTGACCAACATTGCTGGAATGTGTATACATTTGTATATGCCTTAGAATAGCACGTTAGATTTAGCAAATTGATAACTTAAGGGCAATGTATGGAAGCTGGAGAGTAAACAGGATGAGTTTGACATGTTATTTCCGTGCGTTTGTGGATTTAGCCTGGCCTGGTTGCTTGTAAAGGTACGCTTGTTTGTTTTTGTTGCTGACGAAAAGGAATTCAGAGCATAACCTGCGTCAATACATACGAAATAATTTAATGAGTAAACGTTAGACACGTAAACATGCTGACAATTTCGGTCTCTGCCGGTTTTATGTGCTTATTGGTAGATTGACCGACAAGGTCTGTTTACTGACTTGGTCCTCCAATAATCAAGTTCAGTATTTTTAGTCGTAACGGAGTTTGTTGTATGTAGTTTATGCGAAGCTACCTGATGAGGTCATGAAGTACGGATGAATAAATTAGTATTTGCTTTGTTTCACGTGGGGACGAAATGGTCATCAAAGCTGTCGGAATCTTTTGAGACAGTTAGAATTTTGCTGGGAATTTCTATGAGGTTTGGATCGACGTGGCTTGTGATAAATAGAATGATTGAATGAATGTAAACATACTGATGGATTCACTATGATATGTTTACTTGAAAAATAGCATGATCAGAATCACTGAGTTTTGTTTGAAACAGTATGTCTGGCCATGTGAACAACGTATTAAATGCAATAAAGCTTGTGTATAAGGAAGGCAAGCGTCAACTTATATATTGGGTCAGGTATTTAATCATGTCCAGGGGAATGTTGTAACAAGGACAGTACAAAAATTATTGATGATAATTATTGCAACCTATATCATGATTGTTATTATGTTATTATTGCTAAGAGGAATGTGAGTTATACGCTTGCGCTAAAAACAATACTTTGTATATAGTTATAATAATAATAATAATCCTCATCTATAGCTCCATTATATAATACAGGATGATACATAGTAGTATGTACAATGAAATTATTAACGTCTAGTAAAGCTATATTTGCATCATCATATGGAATGGAATAGCAAGATGATGATGTTTGATTGTACAAGAACAAGAGTCTTAAAAATTAAGCAATGATATGATTTTCTCTTTGCAGTAATAATAATAATTCTAGGCCATGTATTATGACGACTGTGTAATCATTACGTCTCGGATATACTCTGTGGAGATATTAGCCAGACAAGAGGATGAATGTAAATGATGCTCTCAGTTTAAACAACACAAGATTTTCTCATAAGGAAAACATCCGTTCTCACAGTCACATTAGAAGTGTTAAATTTTTTTAGTCGGAAGTGCAGTGATTGATTTGTCATAAGATCACGCATAACTCATTATTGACAGCCATGACTGGGCTGGTGTGAATAGCAAAGGGGAATTACTAATGTGAGGAAATAATGATAGTGAATTGGCGCACAATAATAGTGACTACAGAACTAACATGATTATCCATGAAAATAATATAACGCTTGGTATTACATAGGACACCTTGTTCCCCTCTTGTATTTATATAGAACTTTTAGTTTTTCCCTGCCGGTCTCCGTATGTTGATTTGAGGATATGAGAAAAATCCAGGCTGTCGTCCAGTTGTCTGGCAGAGCATATGTTGTGGGACATAGAATATATTTGGGGGTGTTTTATCACACATTGATGATTGTTGTAGATATGTATATGGGGTCGCTTGGGACGCACATGGCTGTTGGAACCACCTTGTGTGCACACATACACACACAGTTTGAAGTGTAGGCGTAGTGTATTTTTCAGAGCTTTAGAGCCTACTTGCTTGCTTGAGGATCATGGGAATCCATCTGGCCACCGTTTTTGCTCCTTCTCATGTGTTCAAGGATGATAGATAATAATATTACTTTTCTTTTTCTCTAACTCATATACTCGTCTCTTTGGGTTTGAAGACGGAACTTGTGGGTCAGATGGAGGGTTGTTGGTGGTGTTCCCTATCTCTCTCTCTCTCACTCTCTTTGCTGCTTCTTTCGTTACGGTGTTATGGCCCAAAGAAATATAGCTCACATTCACTACTGCTGGCTCTATGCTGACATCACAAATGGAAGTTCCATACAAGCGTCCTCGTGAATATGTTTAGCGTGAATGTCCCTGCATAACATGGAGCAATTTCTCATGTTTTTGTACGCTCTTACACTTAAGATGTGTGTCTAATGCTATTTAACTACTGGGCAGCACATTCATTGGTGTGTATGTGTATTGATGGCGGGATTGACCAGGTGTTCCATCCAGCTCTCTCCGTCCTGCTCTTTCTCTTTCCGTCTTAACATTATGTTTTTAAAGCACCTTAAGCAGTGTGCACTGCAGTATATATGGGGATCGTACACTGCTGGTCTTTGTACGAATCTTCTTCTTATTATATATGGAATAATTATGGCTATAAATATTATTAGTATATAAGGTTTGATGACTCATCTAAATATGTCTTCTATGTCTTGTCCATTAGTTGAGATTGTCACCAGTAAAATATATAATAATAATAATAATATTAATTCGAAGGGCCTATTCTGGACCTCTGTCGCGAATATATATATTTTTTTTAGTCTGTTTAGTCCTCGTAGGTCCGACGAGTTGTGTACTTTGTTTTGTCTTATGCTATACACAATAGCCAGAGTAGGTTCTTAGTTGATTGTCTGAGTAATATTTCCCCGGGATGGCACCAGACTCTGTGTGATGACTTGGACATTGGAAGCCGCGAGGACACTGGCACAATGCACTTGTGTTCACCTCCGTCACATTCGTCCGCTTCTTGACTGTGAAGAGCCGACATGGCTCCTTCCTTTGACATAGGACTCTCTGTGAAAGAAAAAAATAGAAAATTGCATACTCAGAGTATAATAATAATAATGATGGGAGTAATTGAGGCATTACTATACTGCAGCCTTGGGTGTATGTAATTATGACGGGCGAGTGTGATTACTATTCATAATTATGCATTATGCTTTAGTTTGCATTGGATTGGATTGGAATGAGCTGTGTGGGGAAGTTTTGACTTGACTCAACTCATAGTTTTCCACACGGAATATTGATTGTCTATTTTCAGAGCAAATATTGCGGGGAATGTTGCCGTGTGTAGGGGAGTTATTTTGGGCCATTGAAATGCATGAGAGCTGTTAGTGTAATTGAAATATGAGCCGAGTTTTGCACGAGGGAAATTAAAGAGTTGAGCAAGAAGAAAAGTCTGTTGGTTTTGCCAGGACGAAAATAAGCATTTAGTGAGTGGGTTTTAACGGTATGGTCATGGAATGACCATTAGGCTGCCTGATTTACAGGACAGCAAGCATAGTTATATACTTATGAGAGCGTTTATTCTCTAGCAGATCTACCTTTTGATCCGGCTTCTGTTATGCACATCACAGAGCTTAAGTAAATACTGCGGGTAATTGGGATAGAAAATAATAGTTGCGGTGATAACAACAGGTACGAAAAAGGTATTTTAGGGCTCCGGTAGTTTGGTCTAAGGAAATTGTTTGCCATGCTGACAAGCAAGGCCACATTGTATGACAAACGGGAGAAATAGTATACACAACTTACACTTTGCGGTGAGCACGCGAAAGAGTATTTGAAACCAATTTGGTCGTCCTCCTCCGTGTGATAGGCTTGTCGACGAATCATGTACGCCACGGAGTCTCTTGGACATGTACAATGGACTATTTGCTGAGTCAGATTATCTCCTTTGGTCACCAGCGTCCAGGTGATGTCCCGAAAATATCTACATCTAGGTAGCTTCCGCACAGGCTCGCACATCTGAAATAATAGTAAGGTGAATTTTATTAATTTGTTTTCAATGCTTTTTTCCCCAGCTTTGACGTCATATGGACGTTGATTCTTATAATTTCAATCTTGACTGCAGGGGAAAATAGTTTGATGGGAGCATTTGCTTTTGGTATGCATTAGTAACTACTACATGTACTAGTACAATACTCGAATATTCTATTCCTAATGCTACTGAAGTCGAGACGGAGTGTATAGTCTCATTGAGCCACTAAATGATAAGTAGGCAGGCGAGAGTTCATTGGGAAGAGGAAGTTTTAATGTCTGTGAGGTTGATTAAACCGGGTGAAATTGCTAATGAGTTGCGTGGTGAAAACTGACTGGCTTTGACGTCAGTCGGGAAGTCTTTCTCGCAGCGATGACCATAACTTATTTATAGTCCAAAAGTTTCGGTGCTGTGCTGACCAAAATTGTTGGTGATGCCGTGTGCAGAAATGGTACCGCTGGACTAATAGTCCGACATGAATAGGAAATCCACGTCCCACGTGCATATGGGCATGCCAGGGGACATGGTATTAAAACATAGCCCTTGAGCAAACGATAACCGGTGACGTGCAAAGTAAATAAGTAATAAGGGCTATTGAGATTAAAAGTTTGCAGACGGTTGTTGTGGTAGGACTGCGTAGGTGTTTGGAGTTGAGATATGGAGAGAAAAATAATGGTGATTACCTTGTATTGGCGAGTCTTGTCTGTTATCGTGTGGCCATCGTTGGCATTTAATGACGTGGAACAGGGAAGTGTGTTTTCTGGGCATTTGCATTGCTTCTCAATCCATGGCTTGTCATATGTGTCCACTTTATTACACACGGACATTTTCCCGCATTCTGGCAACGTCTCCTCTGTCATCTGAAATGAAAGGACAGAGAATGTTAGTTGACACTTGATCAATTGATTGCGTCAAAGAGAGCAGTGGGTCATGTTAATGGTTGAGATTATTATATGAGCCTTAGCATTTATGTGTGACATTTTTAGAGACCGTTTGAAGTAAGAAGCAGCTAGAAGGGGGAGGCCGCTAATGTGAATTTGTGTACGTGTTAAAATGATACAGTAGCGTAATGCAGTAGATTTGTATGTAGAGAGTTTGTACAGTATGACTGTGTAACAGCTTTCACATACATTTGACTATTAATTAATCATTTTTTATTATAACTATTGTCATTATAAAATGTTGATACGGGTGAAGGTCAATTCAAGCTAATAAATGCTCCTCATAACAACAGCAGCATAGCAGCAGTAAGTAGCATCGACTAACAAGACACTCACAGTTTGAATGAACTAAATGAATGAATGAGTGGGTGAATGGAATACTAGTACACACACACACACTTTCACTCTGCTCCCTCACAAAAGGCGCTCCTTATACTGTACACATACACACACACATAAGGTCATTGAATGTGTATGTGTGTGGTAATTTATAGATGGCTTCTAGCAGTAAGGAATAATAACAATGATTCCCCATTAGATTGATGAAATGCGGAACTACGTACTATAGCTCTGCAGTAGTGCAATTAGAATTTAGCTGTGGAGGGAGCTCCACATTATTACTCTGTAATAATGTTCGCTGTGGTAACGGTGTACCACACAGTGCTCGCTCACACACAAATACTTTAAGATGAGAGAGAGAGATGGATAGAGAATATTATACTACTACATGTGTCTGTGCACTGTGTAATTTAAAAGGATAATAATGTAGCTAATGAACTTGGTAGTAGCATTGTATTATCATTCCTGTGTTCGCAATACACTTTTTAAGTTGTGGCTGAGTAGAGAGCAAGTCATGGAGAGTTGGAGGAATGAATGGGATGTGGAATGTATGTACGGATTTGTGTGAAGAAGGGATGAATGAATGAAAGGATGTAATACATGTGGATGCATGTATATATTTGAAGGAGAGGAGTGAAGCTGGGGGTGTTGTTGGCCAGCTTTAAAGTCTCATCGTTGTAGCCATGGGATCATACACATAATGATGATAGCATGTTTTCTGCATGCTTGTGAGTGTATAACAAGGGGCAGATGATTGAATGAGATGGGATTACAGGTGGGGTGCTCGTTATGAGGTGGTTGGGAATCTGTATAGCAGAAATTCATACGAGGATTGGGGATGTGGATGTGCATGTGAGTGTGT
This sequence comes from Deuterosminthurus bicinctus, assembly GCA_034698825.1. NCBI lineage: Eukaryota > Metazoa > Arthropoda > Collembola > Symphypleona > Bourletiellidae > Deuterosminthurus > Deuterosminthurus bicinctus. Next base: position 1,324 of record JAQIWI010002447.1, on the reverse strand, counting down.
AAATTAATGTGTGTGTGTGTGTGTGCGTGTAAATGTGTGTGCAGGTTTGTACCGTCTTCATGAATGAATGAGTGGGTTGAGAAGGTATAGAGTGAGAGAGAGAGAGAGAGAGAGAGAGAGAGAGAGAGAGAGAGAAGACGAAGAAGGAAAAAAATTGTAATGTAACTTCCTTGGCTTTGCCAACAACAGCAGGAGCAACATGAATGTATTCCTTGTTGTGAATAAACAAGCAAAGGTTATCGTTGCTGAGATGAATGGAATGCTGAATTTAGTGTGTAATTACGCATTGAACACGTTCTACCATTTTCCTCATGGCGTGCCAATGCAATGCTTTGTGAAAGATACGAAAAGGTAGTAATATAGTGAGACGCAATGGATGGATGAAGCTAACTGTCCGCGTACACAGTTGAAGTAATGCTGCGATGCAAGCCAGTAGCTTTGATAACATTCTCAGTAAGATACGAATGGAGGGTATTTACTGGAAAACCACAAATGTGTCCTACAGCCTGCAGTTTTGCGTGGCTTGTCAAGAGTGAAAGTGGCGGGGTTCATTATGGGCTGAAAAATGTTTCCGCATTGTGTGAGTGCGTGTTTCTGCTGAGTTAGTATTAGCATTGCTATTGATTCTGCTGCTGCTTTTGGAAGTCAAAAGTGCGGGGATTTTTCCCGTCTTGGTAACTTGTTAGGTTCATGATGTAATATAATATACTGCGTATAAACCTATGTTTTTTTAGGCGTGAAAAAGCCTTGGCTCATTATGTGGCAAGGATGAGAGAGAGAGAGGGAGAGAGAGAGGAGCTTGTTCTGGAACGCAAATTGCATCACGTAGTAATTCTTTCTTACTACGCAATGGACACACACGTGTTGAAATGGACTTGCATTCCAGAACTGCCGTCATCATCATCATCATTCATTGAAAAGTTGACTTACCCCGTTTGCGTAGATGATTTTGGGTGTGAGGCTGAGTAGGCCGCTATTGGAATGGTGATTATTATGATGAAATATGTGGAACGCACTTGTCGTTCCGATGTGTGGCTGCAGATGAGCTAGTAAGAGGAGGAGGAGGATAGAGATGTGTGGTTGGTTTGATGGAAGTAGAGGTATTGACGATACTAAAGATAATGTGGGGAAAGATGATGATGATGAAGAAGACGAAGAGGACGATGACGACGTCCTGGTCACACTTTGTTGTTGAGAGAAGCTATTCATTTTTGGTCCATTATTTTGAAGCGCTTGGATGCACTTGTGCTATTATATGACTCCCGCAGCAGTGATGGACAAGTAAGCACACACACTGGCAGATACACTCTGTTTACAATCACTT
>JAQIWI010002446.1:0-12433 GCA_034698825.1 Deuterosminthurus bicinctus | reverse complement strand
AACCAAACAGAGTAGCTATATTCTCTCAAATGCAGCACGGCCTCAACTCTGTACTTTCTTCTTGCTCTCAGCGTTTACAGCATTTTACAACATGAATGTGGACTGATGCTAACGTTGGATTGAGAATGAGAAATTGTCCCCGTAATCTAGAATACATCAACATAAGAATCAATTGGCGAGTGCACGATGAACAAAATTACTGTGAACCAAAAAGGACGATGAACAAAATTACTGTAATCCAATAAAGTACGATGAACGAAAGTAATAAATAGAGCTACAGCATGAAGATTATCTCTGCCTGTGCTATTAATTGCGAAGCATTCGAAGGAGTAAGCAACACATGTGAATTTCCCGTGGCTAGAAAAGCTCCAACTTTGATGCGCAACTCATAAAACTGACAGTATTACGTCAAATAGTGCTGACATACGTAGTCCTCTACGCCAAAGCTTACAAAGGAGGACAAACGCTCAAGTCTTGGCTGATGAAAAGTAAATGCGTCGGACCAATGAGCCTAAAGGACCGATACGACAACTTGGAGCTTGAACTCAAGCTGTGGGAGAGTAAAGAACAAAAAAGTTTTAAAGTCTGTGTCTGCTGTGAAGTCTGATGGGCGATTTTATCAGATGTAATAGTAAAAGTAGACAACGGTACTGAAACTGGCCGAGATTTGTTTCTCAATCCCACGCCGAAATTTGAGGACAGTTTTGACATTTCTCAGTCTCATGACTGGTTGGCTCGTTGGTCTCTTACTTATCTCACTGCGCTCTGGCCCTTCGCCTTCACCCATGATGCCCGTGAAATGGGCCCCTCGAGAAATCAGCTACGTGAAAATTCCGGGAGAGGTCGGTGAGAACATTCTGAAACGCTTCAATCTTCCCCTCTACATGTCTTGCGTTAATTCCTCACTGGGCTCGATGAATAAGAGATTTGGACTTGCCTCCCTACTTGGCCTTGTTGAGCGCATGGATTTTTTACGAAACTGTTAGACCCGGTATCAAGGGCTGCGGGAATACCACTCCTGCATCGTTTCCAGATTATTTGGCTCAGGATCTTTTTTGTGATGTTACGAGATTACTGCGCGTATGAGTTAACTGATTTTCTTTTATTCTAATTCAATATTTTGCTGATTTTAGACAATGGTTTGAAGCGAGTTTGGTAAGGACCATGTTTGAAATGCCCTACACCGAGTGGCCACATCTCGCGCGGGATTGTATGGCCGACCAGTGCTGACATTCGCTCACAGTATGGCTGAAGCCATGATAAAGTTGAGCCATTGGGCAGTTTGGTGAGTTAATAAAAGATTTTCAAGCTCCAAATATGGTTCCACCGAGCGCCTGGTGATGGTTTAAAGGGGTCAGCAGCAAAGGCAAATTACAGTTTAAATTTTTGTATAGCAGTGCCAGCTACAACAGTCTCACTCGTTGCCTCCGAGCTGGTCCGCATGTCCAACTCTTCCGCAACAATGTACCAGTACCGATGGCTTCTACTCGCCCACGCTGTCTCTGTATTCTGGTTTTTGGGGTCGCCTCGTCATATGCACTGACGCTTCATCAGCCATGATTTCAGTTGGCAGCCATCTTTGTAACATTTCGAGTAGAAAACAACTTTGGCACATTTTGCTTCATCATCACCTGCTCCTAGCATCTTCTTGCAACCAACCGCGTTCGCACCTTCCCACTGGGTACGAGCATTCCAGGTTCCGAATCCCATCAAATTCGAACCACTTTGAAAGCATTCACCGTCGAATAAGTATTATGCTTTCGTTTTCAAGTGTCCAATAAAGCATTTTACCTGTCGTATTGTATAAATTTTGTGCATTGCAATTGTGAGCGGAAAAGACCAGAAAGGAGCAGATGAGCCAGAGTTGGAGCCAAAGGTAGGGATTCAGCGAGCCCTTACATTCAACTTAGTTACTGAATGATATGATGATCACCGCACGTCCCAATTCAGAATTTGTAGATTTTACTCGAACTTTTCCATCAATTTGTCATAAAGGAAATGGACCACCATGTGCGTGACACTCAACGCTAAGGTTGCATCCATTCAAATCGCTCTCATCAATCTTCTGGTCCTCATAAGAATATCCTCAGGTACAGCAAACAAACAAATACTGATCTCAAATAAATCGAACCCATCATTGTTGACAGAAAATTTATATGCACTTTCTACGTACGACCCCAATCGAGTTGCAAACTCTCGACCAAAACATGTCATGTTCTCCACCCATCGAAATTGTTCTCCACCAGAAACGATCATGGCACATCACAAAGACTAACTACACCTGTTGCATCCCCAATGCCGTGCAAGACCACAAAAATTGCTGCCATCCCTTGATCCCATCAAAGGAGTCAAATAGTGCTCCAGGATTTGGACCGTTCTGTTGTGACACAGAAACTGGTCATTGTTGCACCAAAGTGGAACTGACCACGATATATAACACAACTGAATATGCCTATACAGAGCCAAAGACCGATGAATATTGTGTAACGTATACAACGGACAACCATCCCCATGTTGCCTGCGACTATTTTTCAAGCTGATAGGGCGATCTCCACTACTGTCGGTGGGAGAAACTGATTATGTGGATTTGTACTGTTCTCGCTCTCACCCAGATTTCTGTTCCCTTTTGAATTCATCAGCCCTGATCCCTCCAAAACTGCTTCCTCCTATAGTGTCCAACGTGTGAAAAATAAGGTGATCCGCCGATCGTACGGAAGCCCTTTCGGAAAACCAGACGGCGATTCAGTTGCAATCGACTATTTCGTCACGAGCCCCTACGTCCAGCGAAGCAAACTGCTCAATGAAAATTTTGTTCTTGAACCAATTCGGAAGTGGCCAGATGTGATCATGCGATCCCCTTCATCTTTTTCATCACAATCGTCGCCATCTCACTGCACTGCACTGGCAACTGCACTCCCAGCCTTGCTCCTTGGAGCGATATGCTGGGCAGTGGCTATTAATTTCCGGTTTTTCTGGATCAAAAAAGTACGAATGGCCATTCGCGGGATAATCGTATGTTTGGAAAAGCGCCGTCGAATAATCCAAAACAATTATCTTCCTCCAGAAGACCAACGAAAGTACCATGCGCGAGGTCGATACCAGTTGCACAAATCCCTTCAAGATTCGGATCGCTCCGATGATGATGAGCCCAAAGATTTGAAACGAACACACGACCATGTGCTTGAGAGTCATTGGACGGCAGGGGAAGTAGATGCCCTTGGATTGGACCCCGACAACATTCCAGTGGACTGGATTTACGGTGACCTTTTAGGCAACCCTGCCGCACTGCCTGAGATCCGCGTCAAAATTCTCGTCAAAATCAATCCATTTTCGGATAATCTTTATCATAAAAGCCTTTCAAGACATAAATATTGCTACATGAATGTGGACTGACGCCAACGTTGGATTGAGACTGAGAAATTGTCCCCGTAATCTACAATGCATCAACTTAAGAATCAATCGTTGAGTGCACGATACACAAAACTTGTGTGAACCAATCAAGCTAGATAAATGAAAGTAATAAATAGAGCTACTGCATAACGATTATGCCTGCCTCCGCTAAATAAATTTTTATATGTATTCAGCTGACTCAACTCATCGTTCTTACAGCATTGTGAACATTATCCTTTGAATTTTGATAATTACAATATTACACCAATTGGGTCGTGGAGGAGACTTGTGTCTCGCGCTAGCATTACAAAACCTGATGGGAATACTTTCTTTTAGCCCATTTCTATTACCACAGTGGTAAATGTGGGAAACACTCCATTTTGCATATCTCTCCATCTCCGTAAACTTTTAATGCTTAGTTAATAATTTAATTTTATTGTCCAAGCTGTACAAGAAAATAAAATCCAACAAGCATGCATACATCTAGCTACACTAACACCAACATTAGATCGGTCCATTCGAGTAAAATCAGAAAGGTTGAACCCTTCCTCATTATTGCAAACAGGTTGGCAGCACGTACACATGAAAATAACCACTTGATCTTGCTCATCAGGAAAATAAATAGGCGGTACATGCATTTTCTCAATACTGTTAGAACGCTGGAAAGTTCGGATAGGTGCGGTGCTCCGTCCACAAGGTCCACAAGATGGATTCAAAGCTCCATATTGCTGCCTTTCTGGAATGAAGCACTGACGCTTCGTCAGCCATGATTTCAGTTGCCAGCCTTCAAATTTAATTCCAAAACAAATTAAATAAATTCATTCATTGCTCTAAAACTAAACGCATACCTGTGAGTGTAGCCAGTCTTTTATTCTTTTGGAAGTAATTAGCCAAAAGTAGACTCAAAATAAATTTTTGGTTTAACAGAAAAATAAATATTTACGGTTACGGTAGTGTAGTAAGTCTGCGCACGCGCAGCTATATTATGAAGCAATAAAATTATTTGCAAGTTAAAGTTGTTTGTAAAATTGCAAAATTCGAGTTTTAGGAAACCAAGAGAACGTATTGAATACTACAGTGCAGTGCAGTGGTCGAAATGTTTTCACGACATTGCAATTTATTTTATTCACATTCACCGTTGAGATCGCTAATATCGATTCATTTCATGCTATTCCAAGCTCTCAAGATTCGGCTCAAAAGTACTGGACAGTGGCTAAAGAGAAAATTTTCTTCTCTAACTACGGCATCAGGCAACAATGTGCCATGAGGCAAAATGTCAAAAACTTTGAGAGCAAGAATGTAACACTAGTAGGTTGGACTCCATGGAGTAGTATTAGCTCGTTGCTCAATGTTCTTTTAGTGGAAAGAACTTGAACAGCATTCCATGTTTCCATTGCGAAAGCCAAAATCTGGTTGGTGGGGACGCGGAATGGGAATCTGGACAAATTTTAAAGTTATTTTGTAGAGTAACTACACCAAGTAGATACTTTTGATGTGACCAGTGATCACTGATGGTGACTCACTTGCCCGCTAGAGGCGTCGCTCGCTATATCGGGTCTTATTTCCAAAGCAAAGGAAAAGGTATTATCGGCCACTGCGTATGTCCAGTCTATGGAACCACCGGGCGATACTTCTGTAATAATTTAATAATGAAAATGAGTGATGGATGCTTTTTAACCACCTCGTCCAGCCATGCGTAAATCTATAATAATTGGATTAGTTCAACTTTCATGGTGGACTGCTAAAGTTGATTATTACGTGCTCCAAACCGTAGTAGCCATTCCAATCCATAGTTCCCAATGGTATATCACCAAAGTGAAGCCTTCCCTCTTCACTTCTGTCAATACCCAAGTAGGTGAATTAATAAAAATTTTCAGAATTAAAATCTCAGTCTGCCACGTCATTCGCAACTGTTCTAGCTTGAATTTTGAAGGCATCGAAAACCTTTAATAGCTCTTGTTTGGATTCCGCGCATGCCATCACCTCAGAGTAAGAATGGATGGAGTATCCAGCAGAGTTTGTCATCTCCAAAGTATATGGTCTGTGTTTACCGAATAGGATGCCTGGCCTCGTGATAGAGCTGTACCTTGTTGGTCGTTTCAATGTCAAGTATAAATTTTAAATTAAGTCACATTTATACCTTGAATGCTTTCATCTATTGTGTATTGTTAGAAGCAAAAGTTAGTTTTTTACAATTTAAATTAATTTAATGACTATTGCATTGGATACGTAATTAATGCAATTTGGTGTTATAAACACGCTGGCAAATTGTCATCATTGACATTTCTGCATGTCAAAAAAAATGCTGTTCGTGTTCGTATCTCGTTCTCGTTGTCGTATCATCGTAGATCGTAGAGAGCTCATTCATGAAGTCATGAACTAATGATAATGAAAGCTTCAAAACGTTTTCAAAAGCAACGCTCATGAATCATGATCGTCGTTACATCAAAAGTGATCGCAATCATCATCTTGCTACTATTAACAATGGTCTCAGGTACAGATTTGAATTTAAAAAATCGACTAAATCTGAAGTTTCATTTAAAAAATTTACTAATCTGTACAGCTGCTGAGTACACAAACGACCAAAACTCGGCTCAAACTTTCCAAGGGACATGCGCGACAAGGCTGCAACGCGGACCAATGCTGGAATTCACCATACGTCATTATTCCAAAGAGACTTTGGACTTTTGTAAAGTATGGTTACAGTTGTTGCGAAGCCAACAAGTCTCAGGACAAAGTCCACTGCTGTCCCCACCCTTTAATTCCATCGCACGAGCCCAACGTGGATCCAGCTTTTGGTATATTCTGCTGCGATGCGATCACCGGCCATTGTTGTTCTAAAGCAATTTTAAACTCTAATAAAGTTGTTGACTTGTTCTACGCAGAACCTCGAAATGGCGAATGTTGTTCGGTCCACTACCGAAGTCTCGGAGTGTGCTGCCTTCATCCATTATTTCGCCACAGGGCCCCCGCTAGAATATTCAATGCATTGGACTGGAAAAACCGAAAAAAGGAGAAACGGAGTCCCTTTAACGTGCGTCTACAAAATTTCCTCCAAATGAATTTCTTTTTGGCATATGCTCACAATTTACTTACAATCTCGATGATTGCAGAAATTGAAACTACAATTGAGCCCTCAATGGCAGTAGAAATTGATGCGGGGCCGTTTGTCCAAGGAGATGAATACAACAGTGACCTGAAGCAGCCCTGGCACTCTAATTGTCAGAGGTCGAAATTCAAAACTTAATTTTCTTTTGGGATTTAACATGGGATTTGGAGTGACCAAAGGGGGGACAACATGAAAATTTTAAATTTGTTTTACAAATTTTTTCAGGTCCTATTCCTTTTCTGACGGTGAACCAAATGGCTTTCCCAAGACAATGGAAGTGAAGGCAGCTGATGGGAAAGCGTTAAATAAGGACTTCTACTACACCATTGGCGTTTACTGCCTGCGCTGCGCTTCAACGTTCTCTTCTGCATGGTCGGCCCTAATAGCTTGGAAAATGTAAGCGTAAGATTTTTGGCAATTAATAAATTCATCAGTCTGTAAATTTTGTGTATTTCTCCAGATTAATATATTCAATAATAGCGCCACAAAGAAATGTATGTAAATTAAAATTGCATATATAACTGTCTAAATAAATTACGAACTTTATGTACAAAATTTGCAAATCTTTTCTATTTTACAGGCAGCAAGAAATTCACGGATTGCTGCTACTAAGGTGGAAATGAAAATTGCAAGGATAAACCAGGTGCAACTGTTAGTGCAGCTTCGCCCAATTCAAAATGGACTCCATTGCTCAGCGGTGAACTTGTCGGTGTCATGCTGGCCTTTCCCGGCTTCATGAAATGAAAGCCTCGATTGAAATGACTTCATTTAGGCGACCCGTATCGAACCAAATTCAAAATTATTAACTATGAGTTAAAATAGGCATTTGTAAACTTTTATTTAAAAAATTTGTGAAAAGTAATGAACTATAAGCTAAATGAAGTGAGAAAGAGTTAGGTACTCCTTCGAATGCTATGAAAGAGTAACAGTGACCTGGCGAAAATCAAAATGGGGGGCATGTTTGATAAGTGGTACTGATGGAATGGAAGTTTAAGCTGGTCGAACTGATTCCAGTGCAGTGTAGCGGTGGGGATTGTGCTTGTGCATTGTATTTGTATTAGAACTAAAACTAGAACTGCTCCACGTCTGAAATAAAATGTTTTCTCTGTTGATGAAGCGATGTGGCAAATTAAACACGACAACTATGCTAACTAACTGCAATGGCAGCAGAAACTTACTGCAGAGAGCCAGAGACAATGAAGCTTAGAAGTTTGTGATTCTATTAAAAAAAGACCCTCGTCCTTATCTGTTGCGAAAAAGGCCAATGGCCGCCCACTAAATGGCGTAAGTTGTCATTGATGGCTTGATTTCAATACGTTCGATCTGCCACATACTTTAATGTTGTGAGCTTTCACCTCTTTCCTCAGCGCGGCAGGGTTGCCTCAAAGGTCTCCGTAGATCCAGTCCACTGGAATGTTAACTGGGTCAAATCCAAGGGCATCTATTTCCTCTGCCGTCCAACGGCTTTCAGTCACAAGGTCGTGTGTTCGTTTCAAATCTTCGGAATCATCATCCTCGACGCGATCCGAGCCTTGAAGCGCTTTAGGCAACTGGTAGCAATCGCGCGCATGAAACTTTCGTTGATCTTCTGGCGGAAGGTTGTCTTGGGTTATCCGACGGCGCTTTTTATGCATATGAATAGCCTGCGAATGGACATTCGTACACGCGGAAATTAAATAGCAGCACCGTGCCCACAGAGATTGCGGCGATTGTGGTGGAAAATATGAAGGGGACGATCACGTCTGGCCACATCCAAATTTTTTCAAGAATAAAACTAAATGAGCAGCTTGCTTTGCTGGACGTACGGGCTCGTGATGAACCAGTCAATTGCAACTGAATGGCTGTCTCGGCTGAGAAAAAGGTTACCGTAAGTTGGACGGAACACAGTTTTTCTCAGACATTCACGCTTTGAGGAAGGAACGGTCGTAGAGGGGTCGGGATTGCTAAACACAGGCAGGATTCTGTTTAAAAAATGCTTCAAAAAATTAAAATTAAATGATTTAAATAAATAAATTTATTTGGATGTATAAAACTAAATAATTTAAATCGATCAAATAAAACAATTCAAATAAATAAAATTTAGACAACGTATACAAATGAATTTTTCTCAAGCTTCAGCTTACACATCATAAAGAGGCGGATCCTGCAGAGATACTTTGATGTGAAATTGCTGCTCAATACACGATTTATACTACGGAATTTGGGGAGAAGTGCATATTTTGTTTGCTGGAGAAGCGCATTGGTTATCATATTCAGGATAGAATTGCGGGATTTTGCCAATACGGGTGCCATTAAAGCGAATTATCGGAGTGTATGGCCAAGGGCAGCAGAATCCTCGAGGCGAACACGATCGAGGTATCGGAACAGGGATCATGTAGAAGTAACGAAGAACAGAGCGTTGGGCTGGAACAGCACAAGTTGTCTAGTCTTTTCCTAGCATTTGAAATCAGTTGTGGAGCGTTTATGCGCACCATGAGCGTGGGTTGCGGGGAACATTGGGAGAGGGCCGCGGGATAATATGTTTGACAACATTGCCCGCCTACTGGCTCCGAAAATACATAATCTGCAGGTTGCTTATTGACGCTTATATATAACTTGGAGCAACAGTGTCCAGTTTCTGGGTCACAGCATAAGGGTCCATGTTGGGCTCCACGGATGGAATCAATGCATGAGGGCAGCACTTCTATTTGTTTCGGTGAACCTTTGGGACGCAGCAGCTGTAACTAGTTGGTCTTTGTGAAGCTCCAGAATTGCATCCGCACAATTTCAAAGAGTTCAGAACAGCTGGTTTCAGCCAGGGAGTCTTGTCGTGCCTTTGCCACTTTGTTCGGTGGAAAATACATTCGAATTTTCCGCACTATTGGCTGTGAGTTAAAAATGCACACTGATTACTATTTTGCTTGAAAGATAAAATATTTTTGCGCTCGAATGCCTACCTGCGGGCACTCTTCTGAGCACCACAAGCATGACAGTAATTTGAATTTTGAAACTCAAGACTTTGGATGGACTTAAAATCTTAACTTGGGGCATATTCGATTTGGAGGCATGGCGGCAAATGTTGCTTGCAATTCTAGTTCTTAAATGAATTCAACATTTGACCAGCAGCAGTACGGATCTAATGTATCATTTTGCCTGGGAATAGTTGAGACTACGTTGATTCACTTTATGTCCATGTCTGCCAGTTACTGCCAGCGACGGAAGCAGCTATTAAAAGTTTTAAACCAACAAGCTTGTTTACATTTGAAAATGAATAGTAATTTTTCTTCAGTCTGAGCGGCATACTGTTAACCAGATGAGATTTAACATTTGACAAGTGAAGTCGCATTCTTTAATTACTCTTGAGTGACAAGAGCGTTCGCCTAACATTTTACTATAAGCAAGCGCGGCGCTGTCAGTGATCTGGTATTGCAAAAATAACAGGCCCATTAGCCCAGGTGTCTTCAAAACAAGTCTTCCCCATCTGAAAATCGACCCATCTTTAATTAAATTTCACGGATACCATACAGTCAGTTGAAGATCGGTAATAAAAGCTTGGATGTAAACAATTAGTTGAATAAATTTTGGCAAGGAAATAAATTTTAATCTCGATCCAACTGAATAGGAGCCAGAACGGCAGTACTGTAAGGACTACTGAAGAAAAAAGAGGTTCTTGGGAATCAGCAGTTTTGAGTGTCGAATGTAACAGACGAAGAATTCTGGTCCAAATGTTTTCTGCATTTCCAAAACTAAAAGCCCCGAGTTCAGTACTTTGGTGTTTGGCAGTATGGGTGACAGCATCTGTTCTCGTCGTTGTCCCAAACAACGTTGAAGGTTGAAGAAAGATATTGTTCTACCAGAAAGCTTCTGCAACATTATAATACAAATGTTGTTTTCATTTTTATTGTAGGAGTGATCTGTTACAATGAAATATTAAGGTACGATTTGAGTTATCCGGATCCATATAAAGATCCCACCTATTACTGTAGAGCTGACAAGCCTACCGCTTCTTGCACTAAAGGCTGCGTTTTTGAATATGATCAAGACTTTAGTACTAACCAACCATATGAAACATATATTCGGAGGTGTCATAATGGAACCATTCCAACTGGTGCAGTGTGCGAGTACAACAAGATACCTGCGTTTTGCTTTTGTGAAACTGATCTTTGCAATTGTAATCCGGGCAAATACATCAGGGCAGATTCAACAAGTTTCGGTGATTACACGACGATAGTGGCTCAAGGCGTGATAATTAACCTAACCGTAATGTGAAATACATACATACCGTTAAACGATAAACGTCAAAGAATTTTATTTGCACCAGAGCAAGAATATGTATGTACCAGAAAATTCCAAAATATGTATGTAAATATGTGCCGAAAATATTAAATATATGTACCCGAATATGTACCAAATTTTAAATTTTTTGGGCACATCTTGTGTGACTAAAATACGTTTTGAAGTTCTCATGGTGTTCGTGACTTTCTTCGTGTTGCCTCTGGATGAAGGCCCTCGCCACCCCGTTAGAAATGCAACCACTGGTCCGAGTCCAGTTTGACAAGCCCAGTTTTCGGCATCAAGTCCAACCGCCCCTTTCTCAAATTGTACTGCCTGACCTCGTCCCTGACGCTGGAAGGGTCGTCCAATAGATCCCCAGAATTAAATCCACTCAAACGGAATGTTGTCAGGATCAAAACCAAGCGAATCAATTTCCTCGGTGGTCCACAAAGTTTCCTGCCAGTAAGCCTCCTCCCTTTTAAGTTCAGCTGGCTCATCATCCGCTGAGCAGTCCGAGTCTTGCAGTGCTTTGGGCAACTGGTAATGGTGTGTAATGTGCATGAAGCTTTTGCCTGTCCTCTGCAGGGATTGAGCCATCTTGCATTGCTCGACGTCGCTTTTCAATTCGAACCAGAAGTGCTCATAGGGCCATTCGAACCTTCTTGTGCCATATAAAGCGGAGATTGAAGAACAAGGCCCAGCTTAAGGTCCCGAGAAGCACGGCAGGGACTGCGTAAGGGCTGTGATTAAGATGAGAGAGATGGGGAAGATGAAGGCCAGGAGAGGGTCGGACCAAATTGTTTCGTCCGTTGACACCGACCTTCCAACATAAGGACTCGTTGTCATCCAGTGCAGTGCGCGGAAACTCTTTGGGCTCCTAACTTCCCAAAAGGGCTACCAAATGTTTTTCGGTGCGTTTCCTTCTTTACACATTGGAGGCTTGAAGAGCTGACGGGCTTGGAGGTGTCGACCTGGCCGTAGCCGTTTAGAAATCTGTACAATATTATTTATGGGTTGATTGGAGCTTGTCAGATGGATATTTTTAGAATTAAAATGCTTAGTGCAATTACAATCAAATCGAGAAGTTCGAATTTCAATCGAAATTAAAATCGCGCAGTTCGAATGAAATCGAGAATTCTAATGAAATCGGGCAGCTCGAATTTTAGTTACAGTTCAAATTAAATCCGGGAATTCAAACGTCAGTCACAATTTGAATTAGATCAAGCATTTCGAATTTCATTTAAATTGTAATTTCATTCTCAAATCGAACGAATCTGTGCAGTTCGAATGAAAGCAGAAATGAATCTTTTATGAAAACTCTGTTACTCACTTATCATAAAGCGGCGTGACCTGTTCAAAGACAGGAATTGGAAACCCTTGCTCGATGCAGGATTTATAATGTGGAAGCAGCGGCAATTCGCACACGGTATCCAGAGGCGAATAGCACTTATCATCATATCGCGTCTCATAAGTCAAAGGTTGCTTAAAAGGTGGAGGCGTCCGATTCACCTGTATCGTCGTCACCACCGCAGCATACGGCAAAGAACAGCAAAATCGTCGTGGAGAGCACATGCAAAGTGTGGGAAAAGGCTCGACAATTCGTCTTGGAAAGCAGATCTCTTCCTTGGAGCAGCACATTTCATCCGTTTTTCGGTTTTTCCAGTCCAACGCATTGAATAT
>JAQIWI010002445.1:0-12435 GCA_034698825.1 Deuterosminthurus bicinctus | reverse complement strand
ACGGGTAAGATATATTATGATATCCGTATTGTATGCACCTTGAAGTGATGTTTGTTGTTTCTATTTAAAAAAAAAAAGAAAGAAAGAAAGAAAGAAAGAAAGGAAAACTGTTGTTGTTGTCTCTATATTTGTTTCACTTGTAATTTAAAATCTAGTGGGGGGGAGGCTGAAGAAAAGAAATGAAGAAGTTGAGTGTAATTCTTTTTCACATTGTTAACATTATTATTATTATTATTGTAGGTTTGTGTGTATGGGAATGATGTGATGTTGATGATTTTGTCGTCTTTGAGGCTGTTATTACATAGCTCAAAATCTCCCTTATTGATTTCTAAGTTAATGTACTACTGGTAGTAAATAATAATAATGATGAAAATGGTATGAAGATTGAGGAGCTGCTGCTATGAATCAATGTTACAGTGTAGTGTGAGAGTGCTCGCATGTATATACATTTATTCAATTAATTAATTGAGTAATAGACAGACACAGAGAGACTTTTACGTGCGTATTATTATGATTATATTAATATTAATATTGTAGATTTTCTATTATCGGCCTCCCTCACAAGCTCCGCTGCTTTTGTGAGGTGGGAGAGAAAAAAAAAGATGGAGAAAATGATGCAGTAATAATGTGTTAGCAACAACTACCACGGTAACATTGATGATGAGCAGCACTTTACTACTACTTCTAGTATTATTATCACACATACACACAAATCGCGAAGGAAATGCTATATTAAATTAAGGATTATTATTATTAAATGAAATAAAATATTTATTGGTGATAATATTTGTATAATCTTGATGATCCGTTGTATAATAATGATGATGATGCCGCCACCTTCTCACAAGTATTTGATTTATTGATGTACAGGAGGAAGAATAAGAAGGTGATTATGTTGTTTTTTTCTATCACTTACTAATTACTTTAGTTTGTTGTTGTTGTAATTATAATAATAATAATATTTGTCGGTTTTTTTAATTACTAAATTTCCAAGGGTGTTCTCTCCTTTTGTTTTTTCTCTCCACCTCTTTTTTTTGTTGTTGAATTTGTTTTTTTGTACAATAAACTAACACACACATGGTAAGAATGAATGAATGAAAAAATAAGGATGAAAGACCCCGGGAACTTGGTCATTGTTATTGTTGTGTTGTGAAGAAAAAACAAGCGCCATATTATATGATGATGACAGAAGATTATGTAATTTTACTCGTAGATAATAATGATAATAATTGGAGTGAAGAGGCCAGGACTGGATCAGAATTATTAGACTCTTCATTAGTCCTCTCTTGTGTCTTTGTTTTTTTATACTGCGCTATATCTTACATTAGTGACAAAATAGAGCCGCGATGTAATTTTTTTTGGTTGTTGTAATTATTATGAATGCACACACACACAAACAAAAGGGAAACGACATAATGGGATGAGAGAGTTTGGGTTTGAGATGTCAAGTGAATTTGGGTTTGGGATGTCAAAAGAGTTGAGGATTTCAAGAGAGTTTCTTTGGTATTGAGGGAGTTGTTTTTTTCGGGGGGAGGGGGGTTATAATTTAAAAGGAGTGTAGCTATTTTACTATGTAAGCATGAGTGAGTATATTGGATATTATTGAGAGAGAGAGTAATATAATTAGAAAAACTGTTGTAGAAGAAACTGTTATTATTATATAGAAAAAAGTAATAATTATTTATTATATTAAATATATATATTGTATATCAATCGTCGTTGGTAATATCAAGAAGAGAAAGAGAGAGAGACAGAGAGAAAGGTATGAAGGAACTTTTTCCCTTTTCACTCTAATCGGTGGCTATATTCAGACTGTAATGGAAACAAGTGCTGTGTACACAGAAAGAATCAAGGTATCATATTTATAAAAGTGTGTGTATTTGTGCTCTTATGGTACAAGTTTGGTGTGTGACTGACATGAAATTGTGTGCGTGTGTGTCTGTGTATGTGTGTGGAGAGAATGGAGGCTAGATTAATTAATTCAATTAAATTTACCTAAACGGAGGACTGTAGCTACATTGAGAAGACTTACGCGCACCAAAACGTCGTTGTCGTCGATCATCATCTTTATGTCCGTCGTGTCACGTACTTACTCAAATTTTTCTCTAGAAGACTTCCCATTGGATCAAAACTTGCCTTTTTTTTTAGCAAAAACAAAATGAAATTTCAAAGACGAAGAAGAACAAGACGTTTGCTCTCTCACCATCATCCTCCTGTTGCGGTGCATTATTATATAGAATTGAAATGGCCTCTGAATTGAATAGACCTCTGGATTGTATCGCCTCTGAAAGGTCAAAATTGTGAGGTACCTCCCCGCGGTTGGTGTCACCCTTGAGAGCTAAAAAAAATATGTCCAATGTCACACACACACACGCATGAGATTTCTGTTACTTATAGTCTCCCCCATACCCTCACACAATTTTCTAATCAACTTTAATAAGACGGTGGTGACACGATTATTGGTGCGAAATTAGTGTTAAAGTAAAGCTTATGTCTATATATAATTTATATAAGAAGAAAAAAAAATTTACACGTGGCGACCAATTGCCCTTAGTCTGGGCCAAGTATACTCGAAGTAGCTCAGGTGGGGAAAGCTTGAGGTTATATAGATTATTATTATTATATAAATTCTAGTTAGCCCTTTTGCAGTCGGTTATTATTATTATTATTCGTGATGATGACTTTGTAATATACGCCGCAAAAGGAGTATACTTGGTGCCCTGTACAGGATACTGGGGTCACACGGACCGTGTGATAGAAAAATAATGTCACGGTCACGATTATTACAAAAAGAGAAAGTAATGGCATCAAGTTGAATTATATTTGAGGAGTCACATCTTTTTTGTTTTAGTTTATATGAGGAAATAAGCACGTTGTTTATCCTTCAGATTATTATTATTATAAAATATCATTTCCCTCCCATTTCATAAGAGTGCAAGACAGAATCTAATAATAATTGTGTAGTCGATGGATGATGTCATTGCTGATATCAGTATTTGTTTTTAATGTCTGTCATTGGTGTGAATCTTTTTTTTTTCGCTTTTTTCTCTCTCTTTTTTTTGTCTCTCTCACAAGATAAGATCTTTTTTGTATTAGATTAATTATTATTTACGTATATATATAAATGTTTGTGTGAACAAAAGTGAACCAGTCTGCCTTTTCCCGTTGTCAGAATGATAAATAAATTAATTAATAATGAATGAATACAATACTACATACGTAACTAAATAATTGTAGAAGACGACGACGGCATAGCGTGGAAAAATTGCGAGTTTCTTCATGGCGGCGTTGTTGTAAATGAAAAAACTGTGGGGAATTTCTAGTAAAAAAAATAAAAAAGAAACTCCATGTATATGGAGAGGGAAGGAGAGCTATATAAGATTACCTCTGTACTACTTAGGATATTGAAATGTTTGTACAAGTCATTAACTAATTAATTAAATAATTAATTAATTAAAAAATTATATAAAATTAGCTCCTCTTATAATGGCTGTAAATTGGACGCGAAAAAGGTATATTAAAAAAACGACTTATTACTTCAACAAACAAACAAAAAACTGCGTACTTGCGAATTTTGGTGATGCAGTAGAATGAGGGCGACGCGACAGGTGTGGCGAAAAAATGTAAAAGTGTATGCGTCGCATAATTATATATAAAAAAAAACATTTCAGTTGATGTTTTTCTGGGGGTCATCAACTGCACATACATCTCTCTTTCAAAATTTAAGTATGGAAATTATAATTGGATAGTAATAATAATAATAATAAATATATAAATGAAAACATGTTATATTGGCATAAGGTACGTATGTACTCATATGAAGCAAGAGACTTAGGGGTAGTTACGTTTTAGTATTATAGAATATAGAAATTTTAATTAACAAATTGCATATATATTGATTGAATCCTTCCCAAATATATTGAACCCTCCCTATGCCCCTCTTGAATATAATTATTATTATTACTACTATTATTATGTATCGTACATAGTAACCGCGGCGGATCAGTGTTATTATAATAATAATAATAATAACAATATCAACAAAAGAAAATATGCGTCTGTAGATGAAGATGAAGAAGAAGAAGAAAAGAAAAAACTATTTGTTGACTACACTACACAACTACTACTATCTTCTACTAAAAGAAATGTAGATTTATTGCCCAATTATTAATTATCTTTATTATTATTATTATTATTCAGCTCAGTTTTTCCCACTATTTTACACAAAACAGAGAGTAAAAAAATCAAAATGTTCAAAAAAAATTTGTATGAAAAAGAAAGTAAGAGAGAGAGAGAGAGACAGTAAGGAAAGGGAGAAAGGTGTGAGAAAGATGAGACAAATTCAATTTGTAATTTGATTCAATATATATATCATTGCTATTATTATCATTGTAATGTTGATGATGATATATATATGATGATGATGATGAGAAGATGAAAGAAAGATCATTGAATTATTAATTGCCACAACAATTACACTCTGCTCTTTATTATCATTGAAAGTTGTCATTGTCATAACAATTTGACCAGCTCTACTCCAGGTCACAAGTCATCATCTACTGCAGTACTTGACTACATGACGCCACCGGTACTACGTACGTAACGTAGGTCATCAAAGTGTACCACACCATGGTACCGATTACCACATGCCGGTGAACATTGCTGTTGTGTGTCAGGTCCGGGTGAGAATGATGCTGATAATCAATGCAATAGACGCCTTATTCTTTGCAAGTAAAAAGGAACGTGATTGAGACTACGACGTAGTAGTGATATAGTCATTCATGAAGACCTGCAGCTCATTCAGCCCAAGTGAAGCTTAATGTGACCAGATGTTTCCAGGATTTGTGGCTGGCCCTCAATGCTCCTTGGTTATTTACGACTGTGCAAGTGCCAATGAAGCCATTAGCATCCCGTACATCATGACTATAGAATAGCATAGAGGGAACCACTTGGTTGTAATTTACAACCCCACGTAGTCACTAAATTTTAGACCTTTAGAATGTGGACGTAATAGCTGCCAAGGCAGGTGAAAGGAAAGGAAAGTTGTGGGTATAGGAGATTTCTCTCAATGATAACGGCAACAAGATCGTAATCTTGTGGGCACAGTTTACTCCAAAGTGTCCCGGCCTCCAACGTTCCATATATACGTTCTCATAACTCTTTAATGTATTTCCCATGTACTTTGATTGCCCCTCTAGCTATCAAACAAACTTAATTCACACGCATCCCATAAAATAAATCCACCCTTAAACATTTTCTCCCTACTCTTCTCCACATTTTCTCTATTAATTTTTAAAGAATGTGCAGCAGAGTAAAAAGTAGCCTAGAGCAGATGCTAAGGGGATGGTCTAACAAGCTCGTCGTCGTCGTCATCATCAAGCTCCATAACGACCAACATGTTGATCCGTACCAAGTACTTTGGTCCTAGAAACGCTCAAGTAGGGCTAAGCATCATCAAAAACCATGACTTAATTCTAGAATAATAATTCTGCGCATGCAAAACTTAACAGAGTGAGGCAGACACTATACTACTACTAATCCATATAGAACGAGAGCTTGAAGATGTGCTTGAAAGTGAAAGAGCAAGCCAATGATTCCTTCAGCTCGACGACGACGACAACGACGACGACCATGACGATGAGGATGGGAAAAGCATATAGGCCGGTTAAGCCGCCGTTAAATTGACTAATGGATTAGAGAGAAAATTTGCGGGAATTGTGTGTGTGAGAGTTAGAGAAGGGGGAAAGTTATACTGGCGCACTTCACAAACAGCCCTCGTCCTCCCCACGCACATAATTGGCTTCCATTAGCACACATTGCTATCCGATTTGTCCAAATCCCTACCCGTCAAGCTTAAGTGAATCTTTGCAGAGCTGAGGATAGTGCCTGCCGCCGCTGCTGTTACTACCGTAGCTAAGGAGAGAGGATATGCAAGAAGAGCTAGTACGAAGGATGTGGAAAAGGCTCCAAGGATATGGAAAAGGCACACACTACACAGGATATGGAAAATGCTCCAAGGGTACAGCCGAGACACACTTACCCAAAATACAGAAACTACTAGACCTGAAACCTTGAGAAACGGATGATAAAAACATGAAGTAATTGAGTATTGTTGTCCACAGAATCTAACAATTTGTAATAAATCTCTTGCTCAGTTCAGTCCCAAAACTTTCGTCTTGCCCAACACATTGTCGTAATAGTCTGGCTGGTTATTTTGTAGTAGTATCATCATGTGCGTGATGTACTACACGGAAAGCAAATATACAAAGAATCTGCAACATCATCAGTTTAAGCGAATAATAAGAGATTTAGCCAGCGGAAAGCCAGCTTTTTTTTCATGGAATTTGATACCGCAGCTCCAAGGGCCAAAAGAAGAAAAGCAGAAGAAGACACGACGAGAAGCAAGTTACACATAAACGAACGCTTGAGCATAAGCCATGATATTTGATTTATTTTGCATAAGTTATTGGAAATAGAGTGGAACTATGCTGCTGTTTCCTCACCATAGTTCTTCTTCCTCATTCTGTCTCTCTCGCTCGCTCTGTTTTGTGAAAAATGTAGCCGAAGGTAGCAAGGGTGGAAGAAATAATTTTGTTTCCAAAGCATTTCCACTGCTCTAGGGCAATTTGAGCAACAAAGTACTGAGCAAGATTCCCCTCTCTCTCTCTCTACTTCTTTTCCTAGATAAGCATTCATGATGAAGATAGGCGGAGATTTAGAAAAAAAAGCAAGAAGGGATTTGCACAAGCTCAACAACAAACTTCCGACTTCACAGTATAGTTTCATACATATACTACACACAACAAACACTTGTTCTGCGTCCTCTACTTCTACGTCTTGCTCCCATCTACTCAGCGTGCTAGTATCAGGATCCAATTCCTTTGAATAAGTAAAGTCAAAAAGCCTTTATCAGCACTATGTACGTTGTGTATGTAAGCACACATTATTAGCATTAGCCTATGACTTTTACATTCTAAGAATCTTACTTAGACTGGATCCTTCCTCCTTTTTCTTTCTCATCATCATCATCACTTTGAGAATCATGTCGTTGGGGTCAAGCCAACCGTGATCCCTTTTTTCCTTGGAGCATATCAGCCATAGAAAGAAAAAGATTCTTTATTACACACAACTGATGTGTGCAAATACAGCAGCATTCAAATGGACGGATACATTGGACATGAGACAGTGGCCAATAATGAGACTGAAGACTGTACTGTATAGGTTACGTACATATCCAGAAATCCAGATTAATCAAGTTATTCAATGGACTTATTTTGATCTATCTTATTCGTCGCTCAGTCAGTCGCTCCATTGGAGACAGAAGAAGGGCTAAGAAACTAAGACTCAATATGAATGAGCCAGTAAAAGCTTTGGAATTGGGCGAGAGTAGAAGGATTGGAGTATTTATATGTGCGAATGTGTATTTCCTTGCGTGAAATGTGGCACCAGCACCACTATATGGAAGAGATTGAGTGTGTCAGCTAAATTGAAATTCCTCTTAGTACTTACTTCCGGGAGCAGGGGAGCAATTTAAATTAGGGCCCTTCAGCAATATAGGACGGGGAATCCTTAATCCAAATCAATGGATCTCTCAAGTAACCACATACTGTGAGCAGAGCAGCAGCCAGCAGCACATTATTGGACCACGTGGGATCTTTCTCTTTTACATTTCCAAGAATTTTGCCATTTTAAACATCCTATCCTCATCACGTCATGCTCCTTCAAACCCTCCAATTTGTAATATGAAATTGAACAAAATGAATTGAAGACTCGGAGGGAGAGAGAGTCTACTTTTGCCTTGAGCTATCAAATATTGACAGAATTCGTTTGTAAATGTGTAACACTTTGTAAATTGCATGTTTTCACATACTTGCCTCATGATTTCTTCCTCTCGCATTTCACATGATTTCCCTCGCCTTCTTCATGATTGATTAAGGAAAATCCTCTCATTTTCCAACCTCTTCTTCCTCGTCTACTTTCTCTCTCTCTCTCTCACTCACTCACTCACTCATTCCTTCCTCCAGGAACAGATGAGCTGGAAATGGCTCCCTTAGGGATTCAACAAACCTTGTACCGTGAGGTAGAATGAATATAGTTGTAGTAGAAGTAGTGGTAGTAGTAGTAGTAGTGAGAGGAGCTTTACTTGTTCACTGATTTCACACTGAATGCAGCCGGGACTCAAGTATTTTAACGTGAGGGAGGATAGGAGAAGGAAATAACCATAAGTGAGTGAGGGAATTCAAAATTATGAAAGCATAAAGAAACTAGAAGAATTTCCTCTGACAAAAGAATTTATTTCCATAATTACACAGATTCTTTTTTATGTACGCTACATGTGTCTGTGTGGAGAAAGGAGGTTGAGGAGCTGAGGCGTAGTAGGGCGAAAGAGGACATTTCTTACGTCCGGTCCACATGTATCAGAATAAATTGATGTAATTTTATATTTTGTTATTCCATAAGATTTCTCATGCAAAGTCCTACAAATGTCTTCCTGTTATATTTTCTTATGTTATGTACGTACACGCACGTAAAATGTGACAACTTGAGAGGTGGGTAGGATCCTTTGGGCCATGTTAGATATGATGAAGGTGCATCTGTGTGTGAAATTGACATGAGAAAATCTTACGGTTATTCGCACAGATTTCGCATCTTTCACTGCCCAAATTTATTTACAAGCCAAAATTTATACTGATTTCTTCTTGGAATCAGTACATAACGATGATATGTGTGTGTGTGTGTACAGAAGAAGGTAAAGTCAGTGAAATGTGGTTGCTGGACGGTTTGTGTGTACTAGAAGAGGTAAATGTGTGCATGTGAAATGAGCTGAATTCTATTTCCTGCAAGGCTCTGATGTGGTTGGTAGCGCGAGGGGACATGAAATGCTGAAGAAGAGTCGCGGTGGAAAAGGGTTCTTCGTTATATATTTCCCATAATAATGTTTGTCCTGGCGTGTATGTAATGTACATATCGGATGTGACAGGAGGGAGAGTTGTGAAGCATCTTGAGATTATCGGCTCTTACTCATTCACTCGTATATATAAATTTTCATCTATAAAGATTATATGTCGTTACACATGTCTAAGTTTGATGTGGAACTGCGTGTGGTATCGTATGTTTTACACAGAACGACTACCACACCACTCACTCCTCCAGTGGAATATCATAAATAGGAGTTAGTTAGACTAAACAACTGCTTAAGTTTCATCATCATCATCAGGCCCCCCTACATCTCAACTTGATAAGATTTCAAAAGATCCATTCATGGATGCATTCAGGATAATGTCCTTAACAAAGTTCAAACTTTGAAAATAATTTCACACCCTTCCCATATTATTATTCCCACTGCTTCCAAACATTTACATGGTCCGACGCACTTGTCCGGGGGATCTCAACTTTGAGCTCTCAAACTGTTTCTCTGTATTACCAAAAGATTTCATACAGCTTCTGAATATAACCCAAAGATTTTACACTGCTTTCTGTATAAGATTTTACCAAGTTTTCTGCATAAGATTTTACACCGCTTCTGTATAACATTTCATACAGCTTGATTCACCTCATCCTTCTCATAGTCCACTTGCTCCTTTCCTTCCTCTTCATCTTCTCCTGCTACTCCTCTCCTCCTCCTACTTTTAATACATTTGAGATGTGAAATACTTGTAATTCAACAACCACAGATTGCTCACTGCCTCTTCATGCTCATATGGTGGTAAAAATAGGGGAGGGATTTTTTGCTGGAGTACACGTGTGTCTGTGTGTGTGTGGGTATGTTTATATGTGTTGGGGGGGCGATGTGTATATTTTAGTTAGCCTTACTTGTCTGTCTATGTTACCATGTGCATTTGTATATTTCCGCATGTTAGGGTGAATGTAATCCCTTCACACATGTGTGTGTTTGTGTGTGCGCCTGTACATGCCTCGTGCTACAAACTCGACAAGCTGTGCCTGTATATAGGACCTTTGCTTACACGTTTGTGTGCGTGCATGAATGAGGAATGGTGAAGCTGGCGATACCCGACTTAGTTTCACTTTGGTCGTCCGTGGGTTCGGATACCCAGTGGAAAGGAGAAAGAAAGAAAAGAGGAAACGTGTGGAATTATAAAAGTGAGCAAAAGCTAGTCTCACAACTGGCTATGTGAGTTTTTCAACAAGAACAACAACAAGGACAACGACGGTAACCTGACCGGGAAAGGACACATTACTTTGTTTCCATTCTTATACTTCTCACATACTTCTTCGTCTTCATTCCTTTTTCGGACTTTATTGGAGACTCTTTTTTTTTCTAAGTGACACAATAAGGTGACAGTCTTGCTGCAAGTAAGTGGGTTTTTTTCTCTACAAAAATTTTGTCACTCTCCCCTCTGCATTCTCTCAGGAAGTCATTTCTACCATATAGCACGTGCTCTTGAATAATGGCAAGCCTTTAAATCCTTGCTTTTTTTTCTCCTTTCCATTTTGTTTTCTTGAGCTTCTTTAGCTCAAGTGGCTGTATGTATTCCATGTGTAAAGGGAGCTAAATTGAGCACTTGAATGTATGTGTAATGGTAGGTTTACGCGTGTGTGTGTGTTTGTAAGGAAGAGCAAGCCATGTAGGAAACTTGATTTTCATCATGGCAGTATATCCCAATTAAGTCAAAATTCGTTTCTAGTGCAGTGGTACATAGCAGAGAAGGAGCAATGGCATTAGCCCAAATGTTCTCGGCTAAGCCATATCCACATAGAGCTATCCGCCTCCTCTGGCTTCATATGAAATTCATAAGTGAGATGAGCCCCTGAAAATGAGACTCTTCCACATCAGTAGTACATACGTGAGCATTAGGCTTTTAGCTAAAATCTTCAATCTCCTTTAATTAGTCCAGATTGCTTCTGTGTCTGCTTGTGGGTTGTATGAAAATAGGTACCTACTTGAATATAATGGCCATAAACTTGGTGCTCTGTAACCACCATAGGATGTTTCTCATACCATCACCTCATTCCAAACTGGAATGAAAGCAGATTACATAAATCCACACATAAAATTTCAAGGTCGTTGCGTCTTTCTCTCCACTTTATCTATACTCTGGGAAGAAGAACAAAAGTCTATAGTGAAGCTATAAGTGGCTGAGTGAGATGGGAGAATATATTTTTTTTCTTACCAAATATCCAATCAAACTTTCAGCTGACTAAGCTTCATCATCATCATGAGGGTGATGATGGGATGGGGAAGAGAAGGAGGTGTGGGAAACTCAAGATTTTCTTTTTATCCCTCGGCCGTAAAAGTACTCGGGACGGTATGGAGCTGACTACGACTATGGCGGACTTTCATTATGAGCAAAGTTGATTAATTGAATTTGGTGAGAGAAGGTTAGATAGACGGACAAGAAGTTGAGGCAAGAATCTCTCTCCTTCTGTCCCACATGATTAGGATTGGAGTAAGTCGGGGACATTTGCCGGAATATTGACTCGGACAGGGTGTCCCCAGTGTCTTTTATAGGATCCGAGTGTGTAGAGTAGGAGCTAGCTGTTGTGTATGTGTGTGGCTTAGATGTTCAATTGTCACGGGCATAACTATGATAGTCATACTAAAAGTATAGACCCTGACTTAAATCATGTTTACACACGTAAGGCCCTAACCCCCACCCCTGTGCAAGCTACTGGAACGCATATTTATTTATATATAGATAGATTAGTATACATCTACAACATGTATGTACATGTGATGTAATATGGATTGGGAAAAACTACTTGAAAATCCCAAAGAGGGAGAAAACTTTGGAGTCAAAGGTCTGAAATTGTCAACGTGTCGGATCTGATGATGACCTCATCGGACAGTAATAAGATGGAACAGGCAAAGAAATTCCCACTGCTGTTGATGCATATGCGGCTGTGAGTTTGAAGTGGAAAGTAGAAGCTCCCCCTGCTTAATCTTGTCAACATATTCCCCGGTCCATCTGACATGCCTATTAACTCACTCATTCCCTCCTCTGACTGCTGTTCTTACAGCAACTTTACGACACTACTGCATAGAGTGAAAGTTCTCTAACGGCTCCACCAATCATTATTTACGACTTGGGTAATTGTTGACCAGTGGAAAAAATTCCTATAACTTATTTTAAAGTGTGAAAAAAAATCCTCGTGACAGCTCTTTCTGTCTGGAAACTAACGACAATTGTCGTCGGTGTCGTCGTCGACGACGACTCCTTCCCCAACTCTGTACTACTCCCAACTTGACTGGTTATCTAATCTGGGGTGACGATGGCATAAAGGAAAAGTTTCTCAAGGGGCACCTCTCTTTCTACCGCTCTCACATACCGTGCCGCATGACATAGTTCTACACTCTTTCTCTTCCAAATAACATACATACGCACAAGATATCATGTACTCGATCCAACTCTGTTCTTCAATGTATCTAGATATAACTAGACACACACACACACACACACACACACACGCACACAC
>JAQIWI010002444.1:0-12445 GCA_034698825.1 Deuterosminthurus bicinctus | reverse complement strand
TTACAGCCTTCAAGGGTCTCCAGAAATGAGCAATTCTTGTGACCTTTCGAGTCCCACTGACAATGGTCGCGACTGCAATAGTGTTTAGAGCAGCATGGTGACTTTAAAATTGATTTCTTCCTGCACCAATCGTATCCGCAGTTATATTCTGGAATTTCCATAGCCAAATTTCTCCTCAAATTCTTCTGTCAAAATCGAGGTCAAGGAGTTTTGTTTCACGCATTTGAGAAGTGAAGTCCGGCCGAATGTTTACATTTGAATCGGAGGTCCAATGAGAGCGAAGAGGGAATCTTGTAAATGGAACGTTTCGTCCGTTAGTTACTTACTGGATTAAATTTAATGAAAAAAACAAAAATAGGTAAAAAATAAATAAATAAATAAATAAAAATAGGTGAAAAAATAAAATAAAAAAAATAAAATAAAAAAACTAATTAAATAATCAAATCAAATTTAGTAAAATAATTGAATAAACAAAGTAATTAAATCAAAAATAATTCATTAAATAAAAAAAAGTTTCCCCCGAGCCAACCTGTACTGTTAGAAATAGAAGAAGCTAAATTGAGGAGTCGTTTACAAGAAAGAGTTGAGGCCATCAAGACTCTTCTAGAGGCAGTCTTATTGGTTTTATCAATGATAGTAATACCGCGGGTGACGGACAAAATATTAGGCAGAAGTAATGGAATAAATGATGATTCTGAAAGCTTATGTGAGGTACTTCCACAAGAAACTTTAATCAAAATCGCCACAGTAATTATATACGCTAAAAGTATTTAAACGTCAAATACGATTGACGTGGCAGTAACAGAGGACAGCCGTAGGTGAATGAGGCGCTATACTTTACATGACAAGTATTTTCAGAAATAATGCTCGGCCCCTTTTTAAAAACCAAAAAATACGTAATCATTCTTGAATATAAATTTGAGACTTCAAGGTCTTTTAATAAATGTTTCCTGACAGACCTCTTAATAATTCTCCACACCGCAATCGTCAAATGAGCAGAGAACATCAAGCCATTTTCTGTGTTGTCTACTTGAACTTCTCTACAAGTGTTTTTGAGCTGAAAACCTCATTGTAACTTACACTATAGTTTGTAATATTTATTTACACAGGGTCCCGCAAAACACATATTAAAAAAATAAAATAGTCGAACACCAAAACGGTAAATTTCTTAAGGGAATTAACTTAAGGGAAGTACAATTCAAAAAACTAATTTTTTAAGCGTTTATTAACGCGACATTAACCACCATGCTACTAAGGAGGGAAGTACAATTCGTTCTTAGGTACATTGGTGTTGCCTGCACATATGGGTTTCTGCCAGTCCAAGTTAATGCGTCCAGAGCTGAGTTGGTCCCTCGATCAAGCTGGAAATACAAGCTCTGGTTTTTGGTCTTCGTATTGAATGGCATGAACAAAACTGTTAGTTTCGTCCGCACGCTTTTCTCCGAAGAAGAAACTCCGATGCATCAACTGGTACTTCATTTTATGATAGTTGTGGGGGGTCCAATGTACGGTCATTGGTACTTCTTGATGTTCATTAAATATCCAGACGAGTTACGAGCAATCTTCAAGCTGACAATGACAGGAACAATGGAAGGTACAACTCTCAAGTAAAATCACGTCAACTTTATAATTATTATATTTAATGCTAACAATGTTTTTCAATTTGTATTATTTTTAGCTTTAGAAGACCAAAGCAAACGCCCTCGACTGCGTCGACTAAAGGAGATGTCCCTACATGATATATACGTACTGATCCTGCCGTACGGCGTAACGTCCGCTTGTGCAAGCATCACACTGGTACATATATGCTACCCGTCATTGAGCGTCTTAATGTATGCCTCGATCCCCAAAGAATACCGAAATTGGATAACCTGGGTCATTCTTATCTTTGAGGATTCGAGATGGTTGGTATTCGCGGCATCCACTGGCATAATCATGTGGGTCTCACAAGTCATGACTTTTGAACTTGTCATATACAGACTTCAACTTTTGAGCAATTCATTGCAAAGGTATGATTGATTTCGCAAGCATCTAATCCTCCGTAAATGGTCTGACTTTTTTGATTTACCTATATGTATAGAACTGCTACTGAACGTGATCTGCGGAGAGCGTACAGAACGTTGCGACATACTCAATTGTACATGGGGATTTCAAACAGGGTAATGTGCTACGCAATATTTTCCTTCAAGGTCGGCTTCATCACAATCTGCATAGTAACGGGCTACGCTGCGATAGCACACTTCAGTAATTATCCTGTCTTTGGTGTGTTGAACTATGTAATCCTCCTCAATGGTGTGTTCGTATACTGCTTTACGTATGGGAGAGCCTTTAAAATCCTTTCACTGTTTCAAGAAGTATGTCAGAGTTCAGTACTCAAGGTCACGGCGTGTTGTGATAGGGGAATGTCCGAAGAAGATGCAAAAATGTTCAGAAGACAAATGAGATCAATTCCACCAGTTGGCGTCAGAGTAGGGGGATTTCATATGATCGAATCCGTTTCCGTACTCATCTTTATTGACTTCGTCGTAAATAATATCGTGTCTATGCTGGTTGCTTATGGCTAAATATCCGGTCGTTGGGGAGCAGGATAGTCGCGGTACCCTCTTAGACCCCAAGCCCGTATTGCCTTAGCCGGGTTTGCCTCTTAGCCCGTTTTGCCGCCGAACCTGCTTTGCTCCAGAGTTAGGCTTGCCCCTTAGTCCGTTTTGCCCCAGAGCCCGGATTGCCCCGTGTCTTTTTTGCCCCTCAGCCCCTGTTACCGCCAGCGACGGCTGCGGCCTTGTTATTTTTATAAAACAACTGGCTAATGTTAAAATACCAAATTGTACTGTATTGGTCAGTGACCTTGTAAGATTCAGATCCCTTTGAGCTGATGATAAAGACGCACGTATTAATTTGTTCTCTTAAACGACACAAACTCACGGTTCATTTCTGAAGAGCTAGCAAGCTCTACTGTAGTACTCACTGTACAATAGTATATGGCCCTTCGAACCGGATCAAGTTCCTACTCGCACTCTTCGTTCTAAGGCTGACGAGAGAGGTCTAATTATCATGCAACAAACTACGCGACGCATCGATGAATCTGGACGATTTGAAACTGGCCTGCTTTGGAAGTCTGATGACTTGATTTTGCCCGAGAGTAAGATTATGGCTATGAATCGTCTTCGATGTGTGGAGCGTAAGATTGATCAAGACGAAAATTTTGCTAAGCAATATGTTGAGAAGTTTGAGGATTATGTGAACAAGGGTTATGCGAAAAAGTTGACTGCAGAGGAAGCTAACACAGTTACCAATCATACGTGGTACATTCCACACTTTGCAGTCACAAACAAAAATAAACCCGTCAAAATTCGTATTGTTGTTGATTGTGAGTCTTAATGATGCTTTGTTAACTGGTCCAGATCTCTATAATGCAATCCCAGCAATTATTATGCGATTTCGGCAGGGCAAGATTGCCTTCACATCTGACATTGCCGAGATGTTTCCTCAAATCAAAATTCAACCAACTGACCAACATGCGCAAAGGATTCTATGGAGGGGTAGTAGGCGTACTGGTGAGCCGGTCGTCTACTGTATGACTTCTATGGTTTTCGGAGCAGCCTGCTCCCCATCCTCTGCAATCTACTGTAAGGATTTGAATGCTGAGGAATTCGCTGATGAATTTCCCACAGCTTTGGGAATCATCAAAAGAAATATGTACATGGATGATGCCTTGGGTTCAAAAGATTCGGAGGAAGAAACTCTACAGGTTATTCGGGACATTATTGAAATCCACAGGCGGGGTGCATTCAACATCCGTAACTGGATCTGCAACTCGAAGTGGATTCTCAGTAAGCTTCCAACCGACCTACTTGCTAAAGACTGGTCAAACTTCGACAAGAGTTCTGAACTTCCAACTGAACGAGTTTTGGGCATGTGATGGGATTCTGAAAATGACTGTTTCACCTACAAACTCAACTTCCATCGCGTCGATTCCGACATCGTAACGGGTGCAAAGGCACCAACAAAACGTGATGTATTTAAGATTACCATGTCTATTTACGATCATATTGGTTTGATATCACACTTTGTCATTAAGGCTAGGATTTTGTTTCAAATGATTTGGCGATCGGGAATTCAATGGGATGACTTAATTTCAGACAGTCTCCTTGATGTATGGAATTCTTGGAATGCTGCAATGAAGCAAATTCCGAATGTAAAAGTTCCGCGGTGGTATTTTCCCACCACGGACACTCTAAAAAAGATTCAGCTCCATACATTTGTCGATGCAAGCGAGTTTGCTTTTGCATCCGTCTCTTATTTGCGTATTGTTTATGATGATGTGATTCATGTTGTTATTGTGAATGGAAAGATGCGAGTTGCTCCTTTAAAGCCTTTGACAATTCCTCGTTTAGAACTACAAGGTGCCGTTCTGGGTGTACGCGCTGCTAATTCTTTCCGTTCTGAAGTGGACTTCACTATCGATTCTATGCATTACTGGAAAGACTCACAAACGGTTATGTGCTGGATACGATCTGAAGCACGACGCTTCAAACAATTCGTGGGAAATCGTATAGGAGAGATACTGTAATCTTCTGATGTAGAAGAATGGCGATGGGTGCCAACCTTACTAAATCCAGCAGACTTGGCCACCAGAGGTATCAAGGCTGTGGATCTTAGTTCTTCGTCGTTTTGGTTTTCTGGACCTGCGTTTCTGCGGAAGACTGAAGAGGATTGGCCCGAAGACATCAAGTCCCCAGCGGTTCGAGCAGAAGATCAAGAGGTTCGAGAAGAAGACTTCGTGCTTGTTGCTGCTAAGAAGACATCGCTTCCTGTTCCTGACATCTCCCGCTTAACAAGAATGTACAAATTACTGCGATCAACAGCGTACATGCTTCGATTTATCTCTATATGTAAAAGTCATACTTGGGATAATTCATCTTTGAAAGTTGTTGAGCTTGACATTGCGAGAAAGCTTTGGATAAAGAAGGCTCAACAAGATTGTTTCTCTGAAGAGCTTGCGCTGCTACATGCGAAACGCGACATTCCGCGTGGCAGTCTACTTTACACCTTTGTTGCTTTTCTGGATGCTGATGGGATACTTCGTATGGGGGGAAGGATTTTAAATGCTGCGCATGCAACATTTGATACGAAGTACCCAATTTTACTTCCGTCCAATCACCGATTCGTTCGCCTGCTGATTTTCAAGCTGCACATTCAGTCTTACCATCAGGGCATTGAGACGGTCATGAACTCCCTACGGGAAAATTACTGGGTTCTCAGAGCAAGAGCAACAGTCAAATCGGTCGTTCGGTCATGTCAACGATGCAGAAATGTGAAAGCTCTTCCGGTCATTCCAGAGATGGGACTATTGCCTTCAGCAAGAGTTACTGCTTGTTCTCGTCCCTTCCTTCGCACTGAAATCGACTACTTTGGCCCGATGCTGATTTCTGCTGGCAAGAAACACGAAAAACGCTACGGTCTTATTTTCACTTGCATGGCTGTTCGTGCCGTTCATATTGAATTGACCAACAGCCTGTCAACGGATTCAACCCTTATTGCAATTCGTCGCTTTGCTGCGCGAAGAGGTTACCCTTTGGAAATCTGGTCGGACAACGGTACTGGGTTTATTGGTGCTGAGAAAGAGCTACGAGAGTTACTGGCTCAACAAGATCAGCGCCATCTTTCGACCGAGCTACTACGGCATAGCGTTCAGTGGAACAATATTCCTCCGTTGGCACCGAATATGGGGGGAAGTTGGGAGAGATTGATCCGTTCGGTCAAAGTTGCATTGAGTGCAACTCTCAACCAGCAATTCCATAAGGAAGAATTTCTACTGATGCTTCTGGCGGTGGCATTCATAATTAATTCGAGACCATTAACTCATGTTTCGGTGGATCCTAAGGATCCAATTAGTCTCACACCAAATCATTTTGTGCTGGTGGGAGAACGTGATTTACCGAACTGGGACTATGATGACCAGGCAAGTATTCGCAAACAATGGCGTCGGGTGCAGCAGAGAGCTGACGTATTCTGGCGTGGTTGGATGTCAGAGTATTTACCAACACTTACCCGTCGTACTGGTGGCTACAAGCGTCATCCAAATCTACAAGTTGGTGATGTGGTGGTCATTGCGGATCCTAAACTACCCAGATACTCTTGGCCTGTGGGAAAAATTGAAAAGATCTTCCCTGGCAAAGACAACGTCGTGCGGGTTGCGGAAGTGCGTACTTAGATCGGGTCCTTCACTCGCCCTGTACGGCTTTTAGCAAAGCTGGACTTAGCTGCCTCTGATGATAAGGAGACCTAGTCCCCTTATGGGGGGAAGTGTTACCGCCAGCGACGGCTGCGGCCTTGTTATTTTTATGAAACAATTGGCTAATGGTAAAATACCAAATTGTACTGTATTGGTCAGTGACCTTGTAAGATTCAGATCCCTTTGAGCTGATGATAAAGACGCACGTTTTAATTTGTTCTCTTAAATGACACAAACTCACGGTTCATTTCAGAAGAGCTAGCAAGCTCTACTGTAGTACTCACTGTACAATAATAGCCCCCTTAACCCCTCATTGCCCCTTTAACGTCCGTAGTAGACGCTGAGTGAGATAATCCAGGCCGGAACTTGTGTGCAAAGGAGTATGTAGTATTAATTTCAATCCAGACGATACTAACTTCTTATTCTATTCAACTCAATACAGTTTCCTTAATAATTTTAGTCAGTGATAGGTTAAAATGAATTCAGAGCCAGTTCCAAAAGATGTTTACAGTTCAGCAGTCGAAGTCCGAGTGAATCAAGTCTTCCTGTCATCCGTTCCAAGAAGACTTGATTCATTCTAAATATCTATTTTAATTGTTGGCAGTTTCGCTGTCGTCTTCTCTACTGTAGCCATGACATCCTCACAATGTAAGGATGTGACAATGTGTTCCGCAGCTAGATGCGCTACTGCGTATCATTTCGCGCCACGTTTTCCCCGTATGTAAAGCGCACCATAGCCTACTCAAAGCAGGACGTATGTAAAGCCGTTAAAAAACTCCGGAACCACGCATCCCAGGAACTTCCTTTTGGCAAACGAGCGTGCTCCAAATCCTTGGCTTGACATCATGATCGTTTCCCGGGAAAACACCTGGAAAGCCCTAGACCGTTCTAAATGACACCTCCGAATTCGGTCAGAGACAGATGGCGGTGATGACAGTAGTCGCCGGTATGATGTTGTATACCGCGACTAGAAATGCACTCACTTACAAAGTATACCACACAAATTAAGTGCTTGAAGACTAATTAACAAAAGCACGCTGTTCATTTTATTACATACACATATATTCATTTACTGATCATGAATATGTCACTTCTAGGGTACTCAATTGTTCTTGACGCTGTTGTAATTTCATTCCCACATCGTAGAAATGTCGCAAAATATTGGTCTGTAAATCTATATTTCAGGTTTTTCGCCGTTTGAATAACAACTTCCCACGTCTCAAAGTCAATCCGCACCCTCATTGGCTCTCATTGTCGCGGCATAGAAGCACTGCATTTAGTACAAGTGTCTGGATTATTCACATTCTCAATGCCAATGCTTTCATCAAGCATTGAGGTTGAGAAGCGCCAGCGCGTTCTATTAACTTTCCAGCGCAACAGACAACCCGGCAACACTGCCTCACTTTTGAAAGCTCAGCGGTACTGTTGCAGTAAGTAAACCAAAGCGCTCTCAATGCGCATTTCAATACCACTAGATGTCAGTTCAGGGCCCTCCAAACTATTAACAGGTGCTTACAAGAGTTAGGCTTTTAATGCCCTTGCATCGATTAGGTTACAATGCCCTTGCATTGATTAGGCTTCAATGCCTTTGCATTGATTAAGATACAATGCCCTTGCACAGATTAGGATGCAATGCCCTTGCGCTGCGTATCCCATGCATCGATTAGTCTGCAATCGACACAACATTAGGCTGCAATGTACCAGCAATGCAACGGTTGTAGCGCTTCAGTGAACTTGCAAATGTTGAGGTGGAATGGGCTTGCAACGATTACGCCGCGCTGCAGTGGGCTTGCGACTGTAAAGCTGTAATCGGCTTGCAACGGTTAGTCATCAATGGGCTTGCAATGGTTAGGTATCAATGGGCTTGCAACGGTTGTGCATCAATGGGCTGTAACGGGCTTGCAGCGACTAAGCTGTAACGGGCTTGCAGCGACTAAGCTGTAACGGGTTTGCAGCGACTAAGCTGTAACGGGTTTGCAGCGACTAAGCTGTAACGGGTTTGCAGCGACTAAGCTGTAACGGGCTTGCAGAGTTTTTTCAAGTGGATTTCACCCTGCCTGCAGTCACCTTAAATTTAAGGTCTGTTGTGGTTACACGAAATGTCTCAAGCTACCGGATGTGATTTCTGAGGCCAAGCAGCTACCGCTGGTGACTCGTGAGAGGGAAATCGAGTATCAGTTCCACCGGATTCTACTATTTCATCGCTTGCTTAAGGAGGGACTTTTTATACAAACATTGGAAATGAGACATTTTCTTAAGGGTCGCCCCCTTTGGTCACTTTAAATTTCCCATGTGAAATCCCATAAGAAAAATTTGATTTTGTTTTTCGAGCTCAAAACTAAAAATTTTCCAAAGGGTCCCCTTGTCCCTCTTTGGATTACCCATGTTAAATCCCATAAGAAAAATTTGATTTATGTTTTTGTAGGGGTACCCATACACGAAGAGCCTGATCCACCCTGAAGCTGTGGTGGACATCCCATCTGGATTAGTGAAACCCTCTTACCCGCCAGTTCCATCTCCAAACTTGCAAGCTTTGGCAGTGTGGAAGAGGGTATGGAAGTTTTAGATGTCTTTGATGAGGCTCAACAACAAACAAAAGCACTGTCTCATCCTTCAATTTTTCTGCATGAATTTTAATGGAATTTTCTAATCCTCAGGAGAACTTCGAACTACCAAGCATTCCTCCAGACGTTCAAAATGTTCCCAGTGCCATTTCCCGTCTCATCAGCGGTCCAGTTATAAAAGCGCCAGTTGACTGTACCAGAATGTTGACACTAACAAAGAAAATTACCAAATCAGGAGGGTATTACCTCGACGGCTTAGTTTCATTGAGAATGACCTCAACAGCACGCCTACTAGCACCAAGGTATGTTTGTGAAGTACTTCCTCAGGGACACAAGAGCTTTATTAAGAGACTTAACTTACAGACCTACGAGCTATTCAAAAGACCGGGTCTACCTGGAGACGTGTGGAGCCCTTCAGGTCACAAGCGAATAAAATCGATTTCTAGTGGAAAGCTGCCATCGGATGGAAATAGACTGAAATTCGGGGGTGGATAGCTGGCCAGCAGTGAGGAGGATTCCAGTAGTATGGAGTTCTTTAATCGATCTCAGTCTGAATCAGCTGTGTCCATTATGAAGGCCGTTGATCTGAGTAAATAGTTCATTTAGAATTTGGAAATTCGAGTGTTCATTTCAATCTAAATCGATACTAAAGGATTGATTTTATTTAGCGACTCGATGCTGATTGGGGACGCTTTTTCCTTCCTGTCATCAGTCACGGAAAGCACGAAGATTTGAAGGAGATCACATCAGAGACTAGTGAAGCAGAGGTGGGCAAAATATTTTTACTCATACTCACTCAAAATTTACTCACGAAGAGATTCCCAAACTCATACTCACTCATACTCATTCCGACATGCGACTGTGATACTCAAACTCGGACTCATGAGTATTCAAATCAGAACTCGATATACTCACGAATACTCGTTCAAATTATAGTGGGCTTACTCATACTCACATTTTACTCTTACTCACGCTAGTTTAACATACAAAAACGAA
The DNA here is from genome assembly GCA_034698825.1 of Deuterosminthurus bicinctus. Lineage (NCBI taxonomy): Eukaryota > Metazoa > Arthropoda > Collembola > Symphypleona > Bourletiellidae > Deuterosminthurus > Deuterosminthurus bicinctus. The sequence continues at coordinate 2,650 of JAQIWI010002444.1, read as the reverse complement.
TTTTGGCTCCATTTTTAACCGGTTCGAACTTTAAATTTGAGTTTACTGCGAGTAATTTTATTCATACTCATACTCACTCATACTCACGAGTTGAAAATTTTTTAGCTCATACTCACTCACTTGAGTACAAGTTGTTGCTTGTCTTACTCATACTCACTCAAGTGAGTAATACATTTGAGTTGAGTAAACTTTGAGTACTCATGAGTACTCGTGAGCAGTGCCCACCTCTGGTCATGGCACAAAGTTTGCTCTTTTTTATAGGTGGATCTGATACGATTGAGTTCGTATTAACATTCGCAGCATATGATCTGGCATTGAATCCCGGATCTCAAGAGAGGCTGCCAGCAGAGGTTGCACCAGTAATGAATGCGAGCGGAGGGAACCTGAATTATGAGGATACTCAAAGCCTCCAGTATCTTGACATGGTAGTGATGGGTAAGTGCCAGGGCAGTATGACAAAGTTGCTTTTGTACTAAAATCATATACTCTTTTAGAAACATTACGTCTTCATCCACCTGCTTTTGCGGCCGAAAGGCAGGTGTCCATGGACTACACCATCCCTGGAACTAATGTTGTCTTACCTAAGGGAGTTAAAGTCATTGCTTCTATCGTTGGCATGCACAAGGATCCCAAGTACTACGAAGAGCCGGAGAAGTTTAATCCAGAAAATTTCAGTCCTGAAAAGAAGGCTGAGAGACATCCTTACACGTGGTCTCCTTTTGGGCAAGGACCAAGAAACTGTATAGGTATGGACATTATGACGCCATCGCATTATTTCTACACAGGATTTGACGTTACTATTTTTGTGCGTTTTAGCAATGAGATTTGCACTTCTCGAGGTGAAGGCAGCCATAGCACATTTAGTGTACAACTTTAGAGTGGAGCCTTGTGAAAAGACTGAAATCCCAGTAAAGACCCAAAAATTTGGCATACAGAAGCCAGTGAATGGAATGTGGCTTAAGTTTACACCCAGAGATAACATCAAGGATTAAATATTTTTGGCTTGAAGCTCATGCGTGAAGATGTCTGTTATCAGCAGGGCTTCTTTAAATAAGTTGATATACAATAATTAGTTAAATAAGATAAACTTGTAACGACGAAAATCATTTAAAACATATGTTTTGAATAAACGAAAATACATGTAAAATATACACGGACGCCCTTAACCGATATCAGAGGCTCGATTTTAATAATCTAATTTATGACCATAGCCAACTTCTTTTTTCACGTCAAAAAAGTTTAGATAACATTTGGTTTTGTGGCTACTTTCAGGAGAAATGCCTACAGAGTTGGACCCTTGCAAGATCTCATACCCTGTCGCAGTAATTTTGTTCCGAAATACTGGCAATTCTGGGAGGGGAGCGTGGTGGGTCGAGGTAGGAGGATTTTCTGTTGGTGAACTTCTTATTGTTTGCAATAGCCTCCATGGCTACAGAAACGACCTATTTAGGTCAAATAAAGACTAACAAACATTATACGCATGTATGTTTACATTTTACAGCCGTTAGATCTAACTCAAAGTCCATGATTTGCGACAATTATTTGCGCTGAAATCTCCTCGATAGCTGTAAAAAGTTCTAACGTCTTGAGGTCACCATTTGAATGTTCTGACAAATTACTTGTCTCCGGTTCGGAGGTATAACTTTGCCGCGGTATTGAGCTCTAACTTTGCCTCTCAACTAATCTTTAATTGGTCAAGGTACTAAGCTATAGTTGGTCCAGATACTTAGCTTTTATTAAAAAAAATAAGCTTTAGTTGAGGTAGGTAGTAAGCTTTAATTGGTTCAGGTACCAAGAATTAATTGGTTCAGGTACCAAGCTTTAATTGGTTCAGGTACCAAGCTTTAATTGGTTCAGGTACCAAGCTTTAATTGGTTCAGGTACCAAGCTTTAATTGCTTCAGGTACTAAGATTTAATTGCTTCAGGTACTAAGATTTAATTGGTTCAGGTACTAAGCTTTAATTGGTTCAGGTGCTAAACTATAACTGGTTCAGGTACTAAGCTTTGTATAGTAAATAACAATATTTTATTTACAATTCAGCTTATCGGTTTTCCGTCCTTAGGTAGTGAGCTTTACTTGGTACAGGTACTAAGCTTTATATAATAAAAAATAACAATATTTTGTTTACAATTTTAGCTTATTGCTCTTCTACCCCTAGGTAGTGAACTTTATATAATAAATAAACAACAATATTTTGTTTACAATTTTAGCTTATTGCTTTTCCATCTTTAGGTAGTAAGCTTCAATCGGTACACTATAAGCTCTAACTGGCCCCAGCGATTCGCTTTATTGTGTCTGCGAGAGTTCCATCATACATTAGTCTCGGAGGTTGGCTCCTGAATTTGCCCTGGCGTTTGGCTTTAAACTGTCCCCAGTGGTTAGCTTTAATTTGGTTAGATCTATTACGAAACGGTGGTTCGTTCTATTTGGCAACGGAGGTTAGTTCTGTTAAGTTAAGGGCACTTGTTCTGTTTGGTAATGATGGGTCGATCTATAGGGTTAAAATGTTTTGTGGTGATTTCGTTCCGCTGATGTCCTATATTTTGGCCTGACTAATACACTCTGACTAATGAACTCAATGTAGTATACTAAGCTCTGTGTCTTGTTTCTTTTTGATTAGTTTGAATTTCATCACTGAGGGACCATGG
>JAQIWI010002443.1:0-12446 GCA_034698825.1 Deuterosminthurus bicinctus | reverse complement strand
TCCAAACAATACTTATTCATGATGAAAGGACTCTCAAGTAACAATAGCTTTATTTACAATGTAAGCGATCGGCTCAACTATAGCATAATACTATACGTGCCACCATGATTTATACTTTCGTGGTCTGCAAACGAAGCCTGGACTAAGCTATGGACTTGCAAGCTGTTTGATCTAATCTGGCAAGCAAGAAAATGGGCTCGAATAACTTTGATATGAAATTTATACGACTTTGTTTGCACTTTTCAAGGATATTGGGCTGTTGCCCTTTACAATTTACGAAGGTAGGAAAAATGTGCTTTAAATAGTACGGAATGATAACTGTTTATTCCGTAATTGTCTTTCTCATTGTTCAAAGTGTAGTCGATTTCCCGTACAGCATATTAACATATTTAAAAAATGAAAATGCTTCTCTGAGCATTCAGTTTAATGAAATACCATACGTTATTACTTACGGAGTTTCGGATTTATTTGGCAGATTTACGTTAATTACAAAAGCGAGTACGACCATTATAAGCTGATGGAAAGTGTGCACGTGGAAGGATACTCCGGTGTCTTGGAGCCAGCAAGGAACTACTACGTTGGGCTGGCCCTTTACACATTATTTTGTATTTGCAATGGAGTTGAAAATGTTTTCTTCGTACCAAAGTCAGAGTCCTTGTCAATTTTTTGCAACATGTTCACTTGTGAAGAACAGCCGGTTATTTCCAGAGTGTTGTTTTTATGTTATTTAACACATGACTGCGCCATCTGCTCCGCCAGTGGGTTTGTGGCCATTTTTGGTCATCGACTTGTTCAGATATTCAATTTATTTTCCACAGAAATGGTCAACGATTGCTTGAATCGTTTTAATACTTGCATCGTTTCAACTGCATTGCCAAATCCTCCAGTTTCATCACTTCTCAACAGATTTATTGGGCATTTACGTAGTAAATGCATACAATGGTACCTGAATATTGCGCAAGTGCTTTGTTTACTTCTCGTTCTTGAATATATTCACTTTTGCTGTACTACGTGGGCTCTGCTGTACTGGATGCGGACGTACGCTTTGTAAATAAAATTGCAAGGACTCTTAATTCTTCCCTGCTACTCATTCTAATTGTAGTGACTGGGCATTGCATGCACGAGCAGGTAGAAATTCATACGTGTACTAAATAATTATTAAAGTATACACACAGTTTTAGAATTTTAAATCTTCTAGTTGCAGCAATCCAGGGACCGGGGGAGAGATTCTTTTGTGCAAATCTGGACTGTCCAGCCAGCAGAGAGCGTGCAGGTGAGTGTAATATAACGCCACCAAAACTTTAGGAACATTTGTGAATTGATCAATGGTTGTACAAACAAATTTTTAGATTCAGCAAATGATGACTTGGATTCTGGAATGGGATTTTCAACTGATTGCTTTTCAGCTCTTCAATATTCGACGACCTCTTGCATGTGGTATGAGTGCTGAAGCAAAGTGCTGACTTGGGTTTCTTGAGATGAAAATTAATGGTTGTTCCACTTGTTAGGTCCTAGCAGCGCTACTATCCCACATTATGTTTCTGTTCCAAATAAAACTATCGGAGAAGGTTACACAGTGAACATCCAATTTTATTCACCATTTGCTTTTACAAGATAACCATCACCGACTAAATTCAATTCATTAAGAGAACTTGTTTTATAAGTTCAGCTGTAGCTCACTTAAATTACCTTTGGTAACATGAGAAGGAAGAGCTCTCCCCTTCCAGTTTTCATCTCGACCAGATAGTTTTACAATTTGCAGTGTTATCTGTTGGTCGAGCAATTGCTTGCTGTCTAACAGTTAGCCAACGACTGTTTGCCGTCTAACAGTTAGCCGAAGACTATTGGTCGAGCAAGTGTTTGCCGTCTAACAGTTAGCCGACGCCTACTGGTCGAGCAACTGATTGCCGTCTAACATTTAGCCGACGCCTGTTGATCGAACATACTAATCATCAAACTAATCATCAATGGTTAGCCGACGGCTGTTTACCCTCTGCTTCACGCAGGATCGAAAATGGATTGAGCGTGTTGAGCTCATCTTGAGTTCACACCTCCGGATTTTGTGGTTGATAATGAAAAAGGTAGACAGCTTCTAGACCTCATTATTGACGATGTTTTCAAGCGTAAAGACTAGGTATTCTATTTCGGCAATAGCTTAGTCTCTACGCGGTGCAATATCTTAGGGGTAAGATGCCGGACTGGTGGTAAGATTAATAATGACCCGATTGCACAGAAACAAAGCACACGATTTAGTGTGACAAACAAATTTACACGATACAACACAATAGCTCAAGCTTAATACTGCGACGACACAGGGATACTTAACAAGGATCAACCTACATCAAGTCACATTGATTAGCTAGACTCTCAATCACACACGGATCACCTACACGTATGGCAACTCAAGTACAAGGACACACTACTACATATATAAACAATAATAATAGTAATAGTGAGGGAGGGAAATGATGACACTTCACAAAGGAGCTCAGTCCCAAGCCGAAGCTCAGGTGAGAGAAAGAAGTATAAAGTTGAGGATCGAAGATACATACAAATAACCCTATCAAGGTCTCTGACCTGGCGCCGACTCAATACTGAGAATCTCAGATGGGAGTCTACAACCCAACGTCCAACCTGAAAGCTCGTTCTCGAGTAAAACCCAAGAGAAAGCCCCTCGTGGAGATAAAAGTAAATATGAAAGTAAACAAACAAAATTTATCAAAATCAAAGAGTCGCGAGCCAGCTTGCGCTGTTCTCCCATTTCCGTTACCATCATACGACGAGCTCCTTTGCAGCATGATTACGATTAGTATTGAATATATACCATCACTACAGACTCATAACATAGACCCTTGAACATGATTAAAACTCTTGATGTTATTCATACTGAGAATATTTACTGCCTTAACTTACGATTATAGCAAGCAGCAACTTGCAGTTAGTCTACAACTTGTTGTGGGCTTACACAAGGAATTACAGAACTATAATAATAGTTCGAAGCCGAGTATTTGTATTATGAAATTTGGTGAAAAGGTTAAAAAATCAGTAATTTATCACAGTTACAGAGCTGTAACTTTGCAAATCCGCTTTACCATCTAATGACGCAGTACAATTTCGCAGAGGCCACCTCAAAACATACAAAGACTTGGATAGCTAAACGACAAAAACTAAATAGAAATGGAGTGAGGTTAACGAGAACGACTTCAGCGCTTGATCTATTCGCAAGACCTATAATGCAACTGTAACCTTTTGAAATTCCAAAACTGATGCGTGGTCGAAATCAAATTACAACGGATAAAATCCTGGGAGTGAGAAACGAACAGAAAAATACGTAGTGCTGTGAGATGTGTGTCACGGTGGGCTGCACTCTGCTAATGGCAAAACTTACATTCGCAATGGAGCAAGTACTTGGTCGAGAGCCCAAGCACACTTACTCAGGTTTTAAGCCTGAAAACCCAACAGTGCCATATGGTTCACTTTAGAATCAATTCACTCAAGATTTGGCGTACTTATTGACTAAATATATTGTGGAAATGGAATGAAAATATGAATTGCACTCTGGTCATGTGTATTAGCAGGTACAAAGTTATTTTTTTTTGGGCTGCAACTGTAAGTGCACTTTTCTCACCGTAGTAGTAAACATTGATGGTATCAACATGATTTTGATAAGATTAAGCTGCCACAAGGAACGAACACTTTTAATAACAAAGCATAACAATTGACTTTTATCAGCAAGTGTGTGCTCACGAAAAAGTTGGCATTATTAAAATTACATGAATAAATTGCACACAAATATAATACAGTTTTGTACACACTCAGACTAATGAAACGAGCCCAAAGGTACGCTGCAAAAAGCCATACTCTTTAGTTTTGCCGCAATCCACATTTAACTGAAGTACTAAACGGGAATCCCCATAACTTATTTGCAATGAAATTCATCCGGATCTACTTGCAATTTTCCAGAATATTCGGTTGCTTCCCTGTAGAATTTCTTAAATCAGGCAACCTGCGTTTCAAATGGTATGGAACTATCGCCATCTACTCGGTCATTGTCTTACTCATTTACCCCTTGGTCGTCATTGACTTTATGTACATCACACTTACTTCTCTTAGAAGTGCGAATGTTGCGCTATCGAATCAGCTCTCCGTGGTAACCTCCATGCTAATTTATGGAGTTTTGGATGTTTTCATCCGGTTGACTTTTTTTATCTCAGCCGCTGACATCGTTAAACTAATTGAAAGCGTTGAACGTTTAGAGTCGTACGGGTATTCAAATTCCTTTGGGCCCGCACGAATCTACATCGCAATTCTTCTCAACTGCTTGTTTCTAACTTGGAATTTCATTGAAAATGTATTTATCGTACAAAATTACGAGCCTGTTTCTCGATTTTGCAACATGACCACCTGTAAGGAACACCCGGTCGTCGCCGGTGTGATATTTTTTTCTTACTTGACACACGAATGCGCCATCTGCTCTGCCGCTGGATTTGTAGCCATTTTTGGTCTTCGACTAGCCTACAAATTCAATTCATTTTCCATGGAAATGGTTAACTATTGCTTGATCAGGAATCCTTGCATTGTCTCAATCGATTGTACAACACAAAACTACTTCGTTGAACATCTTCTGAACAGACTTAAGGCTCTGAAAGAATGCATTAAACTGTACCTGAAAGTTGCCCAGAAGCTTTGCTTGTTTCTTGTCCTTGAAGTCTATGCTCTTTTGTTGTATTCTGCTGGATCAGCTGTGTTAACTGATAATAAACATGCGGAAGGCGACGCTCGCTTTATCAATGATATCTGCTTTACCCTCTATGCCATACTCCTGCTGGCTGTCGTTGTTGAAACGGGCCATTGCATCAATGAACAGGTACGTCAGGTACAAGTAAGTTTAATTATTTTACATACCGCCATAAATTTACATTGCAGTTGCAGCAATCAAGAGAACGAATACAAGATTCTTTCGTTCAAAGTTGGTTTGTGCAGCCATCAGAGGGCGTGCAGGTTTGTAGTCTACGAATCTATAGAAACCTTCATTTAAATATTGGTTTACTTCAGAGAATAATTCTACATAATTTTAACCTAGATCAAACAAATGATGGAATGGATTCTTCAGTGGGATTTTGAGCTCACTGCTGCGCAACTATTCAATGTCCGCCGGTCTCTCGCATGTGGAGTGAGTTTGGAAACAAAGTTTTGAATTCGTGCAATTTCTTTTATTTTTACAAATGAATTATAAATGTTCTTTAATTTCAAGGTCCTCGCAGCTCTTCTGTCTCACATTATGTTCCTTTTCCAATTAAAACTCTCGGAGCAGGTTCCTTGCTAGGGGTCAGTACTGCGGTCAGGTTTAAAAATTTAAGGGTGCAATGCACGTTTTTAAACATTAAAATTTAATGTTTTGACGTAACCCACGTGGCCGATTGATAAGTGTATCATTCTTCCCCACAATTTACTAATTGTTATAAGCGCTAGCGCACAATTTTAGCATAAAAAAGTCCATTGTTGTAAGATGCCTCACGTCCTAGTTCATCAGTTCCCAGCTCAATCACTCAATTGAGCGAGGTTTGCATGGGTGATATGGGGCGACTAGTGATTACAGATCAGTATTTGTCTTATTCGTTGAATTTAATTTGACTCTTAATTCGCAATTTACAAGCACGATGATATTTTAGTTTATTTATATTTATGGTGGTAGGATTCCAATAAAATCACATGTAGCAGATCTTGTGGGCACTTTAATTACTCTAAACTTTGAAGAAATTTGATCAAGATTTAATATCCCCAACATTGATGATTTTGGTCGCCATTCACAAGTAGACAAATCTATAGCACATCCAACTGCCTCCATAACCTTTATTCTAATACATTGAATTGATTTGTATTATCTGAGAAATGGGAATGTTAAGAAAACACGACCGACCCATACTTTTCCTAGAGTTATGGATTAAAGATAGTTAAACATTAATTAATAATAATCATTCCTTCTGGTGTGACTTGATATAGGACTCCACATTGAGCATCTCTGCAAGAAAGCTTCGATATGCTGGCAGTTACAGCATGAGTTCCTGTGATAAACATAGCTCGTTTAATCCAACTTTTCTCAAATATTTATTAGAAAATAGGCTAGATTTTTCCACTTCATCTTCAAATTATGTGGCATAGTGAAGGACACAAAAGCTTGAAGGTATTTCTTGATTAAAAATAATAGATTGATGTAATTGAAGTCTTCCAAGTTAATTACATCCCTAAAAAGTTAAAGGCAACACGAACACTCCTGCACAACTTTACCATAAACGTAAGGACAAAGGAAATAGATCTGCGTAAACATGTAGAATTAAGCTTTTCCAACACGTCTGTTATTATCACGCACAAACACTCTTAAATATACCAACTAAGACAACCAATGTATGCAGAGGATACTATACGAACAACGAACAAACAAATACAGAAAACTGAGTGTAATATTTATTTACAAGTTATTTTCAACCACAACTTGCAAACATTTAATTGGCACGTCAACTTCTAAAACCATTCCTTGCATGAGTTCTTCACTATACGACATAGTTCAGGGTGGCGGCAGAGAATCAACATTTTTCTAATCCATCACCAAGCATTAACATTGAAATGACGACCACCGGAAAAATTCTCATCGTTCTCTTAACTTCTTCAGTGCTAAGTTCAACAGGGGCTTTCATCAGAATTGCACCCGCCAAATATGAAAAAGCTCTAACAAGTACCACATCTGAGCTTCTGTCTTCGTTTGAGCGCTGTATTGTCTTTATTTTTGACTGGGCATTAGAGAATGACTACAACTCATGGACCTCAACGAACTTGTTCCTCTTCTACTCGGCATCACTGAACTGCGCTGTCGTTGTAGACAGTTATACACAGTTCGGGAACAAATCTGCTATGAATCTAAGATTTAAATTTCCTAGTGGCATTTGGAAACCGCATCCACTTTTTACCAAGTACACAACAACCCTGACAAATGTATATAGCGCAGCAGCAACCTCAACACCTACCAGCAAGAGAGCTATTCCAGGTCTTGATATAATTCTCCGGAGGTATAATATACCATTCAACCACGTTCTCCTGTTCATGGATAACAGCCTCTTGTCCTCTCTCCAAGTCAGCATGCTCTCCAAATTGGCTCTCATTACTGTACCAGCAACTTACACTCTAATATTGGGCGAGAAAGCAGTAAATGTGATTGGATTTGTAGTAAAAGCTACTGAATCAGCTCCATATTTATTTCGAGTTTACATTCCTCACGTGGCGCAAATTCAACGACTACATAGAATCGTTCACAAAGACTTTCAAGGAGCTCTTTTAGACGTCCGTCAGAGTAAAAAACCTCATGAATTATGTGAATCCACCTCAGTAATAGCGACTCCAAATGAGTGCGTCATTAAATTGGTTGTGAAACATTTTAACATGACAATTTGTAACTCTTTGCACAATCAGTGCAATGAAAGGAAGGTTGGTTCTGTAGTACCAGCTGCGGGTACGTTTCTGGGCATCAAGTTCCTCACGCGAAACCATGCCATGAAAGGGGATTTAGTCAATTATGCCATTTGCTACTTTGAATGTACGTTCATCTGCATTGTTAAAATTGAGATGATGGGTTGGAAAGCGTTTATAAAAGCTTATGATCCAACCTTATGGATTGCCACTGTTGCAGCTTGCCTGATCCTCACAGCAGCAATAGCCGCAGTGTCCGTAAAAACAAATGTCCCCATTCTTACGAAATTGCCAGCATCCGCTGTTCTTGTCCTCATGCTGCTAATTGACCGATTCCAACTGCAACCTAAATTGAAACGTGCTTTCACTAGACAAACTCTGCTGCTGATTACTTTATGGGCCTTTGGAGCATTGTTGCTTGGGATGTGCTACAGTGGAAACTTGATAAGTGAGCTCACATCACCCTCGCTACCGGCTCTGCCTAGTGATATGTACGAGCTATCGAAGGTGAAGTACCCAGTGTTTACTTCAGCGTCAAGTGGCGTCATAATAAAGAACACGCTGCGGTCTCGGCCATTTTTTCATACAGAAATAGATGAATATTTGGTTAACCATGAATATGACAATGAGACGCTGACATTGACTTTGCGGCGATTGCGAAAGGCACTAATTTCGAAGAAAACTGCAGATTCGCTAGGTTCCGCTAGTACTGACAGGAGCTCGGCAGTATTGTATGCGTACGCTGACCCTATATGGCTGATAAAGGCACAGGAAATCGTTAGTACAATGGATAGTAGAGGCAAGAGGCGCGCTTTACATGGTGGAGCATTGCCGTTTTTCAACAAACGCGTATTCATTGCTGTCGCATCAAATTTCCTCTCACCACTGTTAAGTTGGTGTGTAGCAGGGATTTATGAGTCCGGAGTGTACATTTACTGGGCGAATATTGCTAACGCTCAACTTATCAACAATACTGCGAAGTTGGAAACGGAGCGTGGGGTAACGTTGTCGAGGAAAAAACGTGTTGCAGCCATATATCAGAATTTTAAACCATTGCTGAAGGACAGAATTTTATGGGACGCAGTCGCATTTGAAAACTTAAGAACAGCGTTGCAGTTCCTTGCTGCTGGATTTTTGCTGTCTTTGATTCTGTTTATTAATGAGTGTTGTCCCATGCATATTGTTTTAGGTATAATACTTGCTAAGGTTCACAAATTTGCTACTGTCGTTTGTAGATCTATCTTGAAACTTCTAATGTTGTTCCGAATGAAACTAGATAGGTGGACCCAAGAGCTAAGGCACTTTAACGCTTACCAACGAGAACGATTTCAACGGTTTATCTTATTCGTAAGAGCTAAATTGCAACTGTAACTTTTGGGAATTTCACAACTGATGCGTGGTCTGGATTACTGGGAAATTTGACGTTTAATGTAAAAGTAAGATGTAATAAAGTTCCCCGTATTTTAGGCCGCGTGCATCTGTGATAAAACATGCAAAAATGAAACCCTCATTAGACCTGTGATGTGCTCTTCACACCTGATTTTTGTCATAAATAAAACATCTAATGCCAGGTCTGCAACTACGCAACGGAAGTTTATGTAAAGTTTTAGCATGTCCAAGTTGATACTTGGCAGCCACATTCTCTCACTGAATTAGGCGTCCTTCACACCAAGTTTTTAAAGCATGCTCACAAAGCGTAATATGACCCATTCAATTTTATTTAGACCTGTGAAAAAGTAAGACACAGACTTTGTTTTAATTATTCTTTGTTCCTTTAAAATTCTGAAAATTGTTGTCAAAATGGCCTACGATGAAGACACAATTTTCTGTTGTGGTGCATCCCTCTGGACAAAAATTGCTGGGTGGTTGGGAATAGTAAGTCAAGTTTACTTGCATTGAAAACGTTTTAAATTTCAGTCGCATCAATTGTAGATAAAATTATTTTTACAAAATCCTCAGTTTTCATTCGGCATGGTCAGCTGTGGTGCACTAATTTTAATGACAATTGCAACGGAGATTGTTGGTGAGTTGAAAGTTGAGAAAAACTTCACCCTTTAGCTTAAATTTACCTATAACTAAAATGCTCACAAATTTTTTTCTCATTAAAAAAACAGGCTTGCATGGACGGTTGCTCACAATGCTTCTGTGCATTTCACTTTTCATCTCAACTCTTCAGATTGCATTGAACATTGTTCTGCTCATAGGCGATCACAAGGTAAAGCTTTAAACATTTTCCAAATATAATTTTACTTTTTCTTATAATTACGTACTTTAATTTAAATTTTACTTTACATAAATTGCATACAGGAGAAGACATCCTACCTCTGGTCATGGATAATCATCTCAGGAACCATAATTTCTCTCATTACAATCGCCTGCATAACAAAAGCTGTAAAAGGCGACCCGAAATTACTAACTTGCGGGCTTCTAGCAGTGACAATATGGAGCTGGTTTCTCTATGTGGTTCGTCGGCGTGTACTTGAGATTGAAGACAATGATCGAGTTCCTCGCTTTGCCAATCTCAAGTCTTATGGAGTATGAACACCCGTACCTTATAACACATTAAAGTTCGTCTAAATTTAACCAATAATGAAGCTATTTTTGGGTTCCATACACTTAATTTCAATGAAAATTTAAGTTCCCATCTTATCTCTAGTTCAAGTTACCCATAAATCAAGCATTTGTTTACGTGATTATGAATTTCTGCCAGCGTTTACCTTCCCAAAATTTGCCATTTTCCATAAGATTTCCATGTTCTTTGTAAAACATGTGGAATATAAGCCTTTGAAACACGTCCCTGCATGATGATGGATTCAAGCAGAAAATAATAAACGGATGCTAATGAATGCAAAGCAGACAGTTACACACCTCTTGGAGCTGTTTACTTTTCAACTCATAAATCATCTCAACATTGGGCTGTGGCCCTGACTGACTGAGTTGCATAAAGTGAAGCTGCGCAGCTTTAACTCATAATATTCTGACATGCACAACAACAACACTGGCCATTTCCTCTTGCTCACTTCAGTTAAGTTCCCAGGCTGAGAGCAGGAGCGGTCATGTTTGTCCCTAAGACGTGAGTGAGGTGCTCATTGGATCGTATATAATGCTATTAAATTTTATTGCTCCCAACGACGGTAAATCCACGTCATAATTACAAAGGTTCAAAAAAAGCTACAGACACCTACTGCTGTGACTTCCTTACTTTGATACCCTCAGGTCTAAAATGTCAAGCACGACTCAGTATCCTTTCTAGTCGAGTAGCTGTAAAGTGTGTGATGTGATTTTGTCTGTGAATTTTAAATAAAAATGGCCATAGATTTCAAGAAACTTGCCTGCTCGCCGTGTGAATCCGGCTTTGGGATTAAGGTTTTTGCCTTTGTTCAAATTGTAAGTTTAAAAATTGTTTGCGCATGTTGCGGCATCAAGATTTTTGTTATTATTGGACTCATTTTTGCAGCTTGGTGCGGCACTACTGATTCCTTTCCTATTAACTCAAGTCATTTTTGCAACGCAGTCGCTTGAAAAGATTCAGGGTGAGTTTAAAGTTTAAACCTTACTCAAAATTTTGATTAATTTCTGCGATTTATTATAATAAATATTGATGCCATTGAACATGCGCAGATACGAGGCTGGCGTTGGACCAAGTAGTCTTCATTGGGTACTTATGGATCTTGTTGGTATTTGGGGTGGTGGAAGCTGCAGTTGGAATGATTCTATTCGTCGGTTCAATAACTGTACGTTTACCTCATATTTTTGTACTTATTTGTTCAAATTTAGCTTAACTTTTTGTTTACTTTAGGAACGAACCGGCTTCATGCGAACGTGGATCGTAGTGACGGGCATCTCAACAGTTCTCATCATTCTCGTAACAATCTACAAAACAACTCAAACTGATGTCATTACACCCGCAGTATCATTACCTTTTTGCGCACTTAAATTTATCATGATTTATACAATTGACCGTCGGGTCTGTGACCTGCGCATGGCTCACCACCAATACTCCAAACCGCCTGTTAGCTTAGAAGATTGAAATTGTTTGTCTCCGTATTATTTTAAATTGCCGCAACCTGAACCTTCTATTTCCATTACAACCTGAACCTTTGCTTTCTATTACAAGCTGTATGTACCTTTATTTTCTATTACGAGCTGCTGAAACTTTGTTTTTTATTATTAAAAGCTGCAGTCTCTTGCGGACTCAATGATGAACCGTGTGAGAGATTTTTTCACAGCAAAAATGAATTAGCTTGTCAATTAACATTTAATTACAGGATGCAGCTTCCTGTTTCTCACAGAGAAGGTCGCATGAATTCTCATGTGCTGCTTTGGGCATTCACAAGCAATGTAAACTTTTTAATGGGTAAAAGGAAAGAAAAACGACTTGATGGCTGCATATGATACTAATATACACGAATACAGCGAGGGTGGAAAGAACTTTATGCCTGTGGGCATGAACGTCTGCCTGCACGTGTTATAAACAATAATTACATGACAAAGGCAACCCAGCATGGAATGCCATAACTTGCCGGCAATATTATCATTAATTGTGAAGAGGATATGGATTTTGTTGGAAATTGGGCAGTTTTTTCCTGGATTTCTTCCTCTGTCTTTCTTTGTCCGGGATTATTATTATAATTGTGCTTGTAGCATAATCCATTCTGTAAGTTTGACCGTGAAGGTGGAGGTATAATTACTGGAACACTTATATTGCTCAAGAGTTGGCTTTATTGCGGAGGTTATAATAATGTAATAAGACACGACTGGAGGGAATTTTGCTTATAATTTGCCCCTTGGTCAAGACATGGAAACAGCAAAGAATTCCAAGTGTCAATGCCGGTCCAAGGAATGGACACATGTTTTTGGGTGGACGCAAATTGTAAGCCAATTTTCTATATAAATTTTCTTATAATGTATTTGTACTCTAACTCGAGCTTGTGTGTTCTCAGATCGTGTTCACATTAGGGACGGTATTCTTAATGGCCATCGCT
>JAQIWI010002442.1:0-12447 GCA_034698825.1 Deuterosminthurus bicinctus | reverse complement strand
AAACTTCGTGTGACCTCCAGCTCGGTGGCCAAAATGTGTGATTTTGAGGTCTCTTCTAAAGCCACGTCCAAGCCGTGGCTAAAAACGAAACAATGCCTGCGAGTTTTGTTCCTTCAGAGCTCGTACACCAGCACAACTTGAAACCCACATTCTTAGGCATATTGGTGGAAGGCCTTACAAATGTTCTCATTGTCGCTATACTGCTATTGATGACAAATGTATAAAGTTGCATGCGAAGAGAATCCACCGCATTCTTTTGTTTCCTCGTTGCAAAGGATATCAAGATGTGTGGCAGTGCGGCACATGCCACAGAAAATTTGGTGGCTACAATGAGTTCGTGATACATTCAATGACCCATTTAAACGCTGTTGTTGTCTTACAACGGCTGAGTTTGACTTTTATGTGAAATTTAGTTCAGTGCAACAACTTGATTGTAAAGAAGGCTTGCACTCGATGAAACCGAATCAATTGAACAAAGCTCGAATTGAGGACCACAGTAGTAAAAATAAAGCCAGTATAGTATCTCGATTTAATTCTTGGCTTGACACTAACGCTATACTCAAACCTTCAGAAAAAATATTGATTGGTCTTCTCTTCTTGCATCCGAGTGTATACCAACGGAGGCATATGGCTCCATGCGACACAGTGCTAATAACAAAGGCAGATTGTTCACAACGGGCATTTCATTCGATTTCAGCATTAAAAAACTAACCTTGGCAAACATCAGGATCATCAGACCTCAAAGTTATTGCAATAAAAGGGCATCTTCCAATAGCAATCAGCACACTTACTATTGAAAATATTAACGTGGGAACCTCATGGTTGTCGAGGTGGGTGGCAGGCGCGGTAACTTTACATTTACCGACAACTCGAGCCTCCTTAGATCTGCAAGGTGGTGCGTGAAAACAAACATCATGGTGGTGCATGATGATGTTTATTTTCACAGAATTGTTTTCTCACCTTGTGTTTGCTTCCCTAACCTTTCAAACAAGTTATCGATGACATGACTGGAACAATATTCACGCTTCTCAGGTACTCCTCATCCTTCTATCTGAGTTGAGCAACTTCTTCAGGGAAAATCCCGCAGAAGGCACAGTCCAGATGATATTCAATTGAACAAATGAACTTGATTTTCAGCTCCTTCAGACGTGCCTAATTTCCCCAAATGTCCCAATAAAAAGATGGAGGTTTTGCAAATGCGGCTACTGAAAGTATTTCAGCTTGTGGAAACATTTTACCATAGAACGCAATATGTTATCTTGAATGAGCATGCCTAAATCCAGTTTCTTAATGTAAACAGCTCAATCTGGCAAAGGCTGTTTTAAAATGGCAATCCCTTGCTCAACAAATTCATTAACTGTGTGTGATAGTAGCATGGGCTATGGACAATCGTTTAATGTTGCAAAGAACAAATCACACTGAATGACTCAAACCTTGAGCGTTGTTGGATGAAATTTCCTTAGAAGTGGTCAAGGCACGTAGAATAAAAGAATGAATAAGGTAAAGTGCCAATCGCAATGCAATTTGCTTTTGAATTCTCCCCCCCCCCATCCACTCCCACGCTTTTACCGCAAGTCATTTAAATTTGTCTTTACCAAAGTGACGTATAATGGGCATATGTGGCTATGCATTTAGAATACCACATTAACCTCAGAGCGAGCCGCAGCCATTCCCTATCCGATCGGCAGAACCTCCTTAGTCTATGAGATTTTACAAGTGATTTCCTTAAGAATGACGTTTAACTGAGAGTAAAACTAGTTCCTCAAGGTTAGATCCACCTGGAACTCGCTTCGCTCACAACACTGCTTTGTGGCATGTGTACACGTGCAAAAATGTAAACCCGTGCAGTGGAGCATCGCTCAACCCGTTCACATGCACATTTTTATACAACTTGAACAATTTTAGTAGGAATGGAACTCACGTACTTTTTTCCGTTTGATTGCATGCTTATGTTGCACCATTTAACTTCACTAAGACTTATTATGTCAATAGTTTAATGCGCTGTTTGCCAGCTTAACTGGCTCAGCATGAGTCTTGAGGTGTATTCAAATTACTCGAGCCTTTATGGGCGCACTTTCTCACTTTGTTGTCGCACTGTTCTCTGGTGGTAGTAGGCCATGAGAATTCAGCTGTGCAATCGACTGTAAGCAAGTAGTAGATGACCCTCAGCAGTAAATATAATGTAAAAAATTGCCTGATAGTGATTTCCTGCTCCATAGACCTTTCCATAGAGCTGCATTACTGCACCAAAGACATGATTTTTTGCAGCGTGCTTTATTTTTGCGTTGATTTTTTCTGTTGTCTTTTGAGAATCCTTACCCAATGCGGCATTAAATTCCTTGTCAAGGCTCAATTAATAGTCAGAATCGTTACAGGTCCGCAATATTTCAAAGCTTAATAGCTGGGAAACGACGCTTTAAGGATGGAACGAATTTCCTCATGCATTATAATTTTCATACTTAAGCTAAGCCATCAAAATATTGTTTTATGGCCTAATTATGATGTCCGTCGGAGATTCAACGGTTGATGTTGTTCTGCTGCTTCTCTCTATTGCCGTGGGCCCAGAATCTCCAATTCAGCCGGCTATAGCATTCACGGAAAACTTGACAGTTTAAAGGGCGATTCGATTAATAAAATGTCACATTATTTCATGCTGAGCTAATGTGACAAATGCAACATGATCTCAGGTTTGGGCTGCTTCGTTACTCAAATCCAGATTGTGACGGAGTTCGTTTGTTTATAATTTGATGAGTTAGTACTACGACACAAGTATGGGGCGTAGTCCTAAGTTGAATAAAGTAAATGTTATGCTAAGTTAGATGTTATGATTAATAAATAAGGAAGTGATGTAATGATAACGATATTAACAGTTAGATTAAGATGACAGAGGATTAGATCAGTCGAGTGGCAGAAGAGAAGCTGTGAACTACCATCTACACTCTCTCTCAATAAAAGTACGTGCGTATAAATCGAGTCCGTTCACACCTGACAACATCATTCCCTCCAGCAGCATAATTAAATTTTAACATAAGGCTATTAATAATCAAGCTCTTTATTTCAAGAAACTGAATGATTTCTATAAATTTATTTCAGAAAGCGCAACAATAAGCTTCACAGGTGCCCATTTGTTGTAGTGCTACTACTACTTACTAGTAGTCATCCTGTAGTACGATGTACGTTCGAAAGAAATCCTCTTGATTATGTTATCAAATGTCCAGGCATCCTCTTCACTATGTTATCAAATGTCCAGGCATCCTCTTCATTATTTTATCAACTATCCAGGCATACTATTCCTTATTTTATCAGTATATGAAAACGAATTTATAGGCTTACAGGATATAAGGAATCAAGAAACGAATCATTGAAATAGGATGTCTAACGAAAATAGTACAACTTACTTACTTCAACCTGTAAGAGCACAGATCTTGAAACATTATACCGCAACCAACAAACACAATGATTTAAATCGAACTCATTTGAGCAAATAAAACGAATTTGAACTTAATTTATCTGAGGAATTCGAATGAATACAACTCGATGCATTTATAGTGATTTATTTATAGTGAAAGCTTTACACAATGACGAATTTCTGCCAAAACAAGAAGGCGTCTAGTATTTACAATGGTGCTAGCACACAAATATTTTTACGAAGGAATAACAACATCATGAATCACCACCAAACTAGGTATGGGGTAGTTTAGGTCTGTGTATGCTGGACAGCGACTCGTGCATGGTTTTCTACAATGCATTGCATTGCAATGCGGAGCGACATGACAAAATTACATGCAATCCAATTTACGATACTCGGGATCTTTTTAGCCATCTGGAGCAGATGGTGGCCAAAAAGATGGAACAGACGTCGTTCATTTAGGAATGCACTTCCAGCCAGCAGCATGCAGATAGCAAAAACTTGAAACGCTGCAATGAAGTTTTCCAGGGTCATGCCAATCTCCGTGGCTTTATCAAGTACCGAATCCGAGTTCAAGTCGCGCCAGATGCGGGCTAGGTTGGACTTCCTGAGCAGTTCCATTACCGATTCTTTGTTGTCTCTCCGTGCAGCCCTCTTAAGGTTTGAGTTAACACCCGAAGCCATCAAACTTTCGTACCAATACTTCCACATACCACATTCAAAAAGATTGCTCGAAATTTCTTCCATAATTTGTCCAACAAAATTACCTTGCACCAAGATTGGTGACCAAATATTGAAAAACGACAACGTATCACCACGCAAAATACGCAGTTTCCTGCTTTGTATCATTTTACGCATTTCATAGGCGAGAAGATCTTCTTTGTCGCCGACGTAAGCAAACAGGATTCCCGAACTTGTCTTGTGGCTAGAAGGAATCAGTTGAGAGCTGCTAAGATTCACAGAAGTCAGAGTCCTATCAAGTTGGCGCAAGACCGATACAAGGGATCCATTTTTATTGGCATAATCTTTCACATAGTTACCAATCATGTGGGGGAAATATGGTACTGAGTCGTAATGTCTACTTGAGCCTACGTGTAACCGATGGCAGGTGAATACTTGGTATTCTTTTATCTCCGCCAGTTGCTTCGTACCCTGAGGACATGAAGGTAGAGTGGGCGACGTGAACTCACTGATCATATTTCCACTGTAGCACATCCCAAGCAGCATTGCACCAAATGCCCACAACGTTAGCACTAGTACCATCTGCCTAGAGGCAGAACGGATGACTTTGCCGTACCCGTAAAATCGCTCAATTAGTAGCATGAGGACTACTGGCGCAGACGATTGCAATTTGCTGCGAAAGGAACCCCTCGTTTCTGTAGCCATCATGGCTATTGTGACCGACAGGCATAGACTTGCGGTCATTGCGACAATCCAAGTCACGAGATCATAAGCCTTGACAAAGGCCATCAATCCCGTATTGCCAATACGAGCGACGCAAACATAACTTTTTCCTTCGTTGAACACCGCTGTACTGACAAAGTTCAAATTCAAAAATTCGAAGCGTGACAAAAATTTAATGTACCTCGAATCGAGTATCTGCTTCACAAAAATCGTAGTTATAGGCAAATTTGGAGAAGGGTAGTCGTCCCCGGTTAAAAATGTAGTGTTAAGATGGTTAGAAAAGACGTCTAGAGTACACAAGTGAGGATGAGTCCGTATTTGTGCCCCGAACCTACAATCCTCCCAAGACTTCACAGTGGACCATAATAGAGATATTCCTCCTTGCAGATCTTTGTGAATGGTCTCGCCCAACTGTTGAATTTGGGTGTGCTGGAATTTGTTAACTTTAAACAAGTACGGAGCAGCTTGAAATGCATGCGCAAAGCCGACTAAATTCACATCTTCTTCATCCAATACCAACAAGTAAATTGATGGTGACGAAACCGTAGCCAATTCACAGAACAATTTAACATTGTCAATGGAAAAGAATTCCGTTTGTTTCATAAATATTAGAACGTAGTTGAATGGAATATTATAGTTGATTAATATTACATTTAAATTATGAATGAAATGTGCAGTTGTCAGAAATGTTGAAATTGTTTCAGGAGTATATAAGTTTATGAGAATTTGAGTATGCTTGGTGAATATGTAATACGGTTTGATTTGCATTAAACGTTGATTAAACGTAGATTTTCGGTATTGCCGAAGGTTTTCCACATATACTGCACAGTGCATTTCCTCGGAATAGAATTGGACGTACTTCGTTGATGCAAAAGAGTCGTAGCGAGTGCTTTGAACCCAATCGAAAACAAATGCAATGCAGTTTTGAAACAAAGACAAGAGCTCAGTTGTTGTTGTTGTCAAACTCTTTGTACCTTCGTGAGGGCTGAGCCTGATCGAAGCGCTCAAAGATGTGGCAAGGATCCAGGCAATCACAAGTTTATAAAAAATAATCATGCTTGTTGTATTCCAATTAAGGAATTCAACAAGATGACGCCCCAAATCAGACAAACTCTGTATTATATTGGATTCTTAAAGAAAAATCTGACTTAAACTGGTTTTACCTTCATCTTCCATGTGAGGATAGTATGCGATATTGTTAAATGCTTACGTGCATGTGCAGTTGGCAATCAGAAGGTTTCAAAGGATTGAAGAAATAATAATTTTTGGTAATAACGCAAGTACCTTATGGCGATAATTGTTCAATTTTGAGAGGAATCCACTAGGCAACAATCTCTAGAGGCTTGTAATCCAGACTTCAGAACCTCAGTTCTGAGAGCAACAAAGAAAACCCTCCAGTACCGGCGTTCGAGTTTCAATATGATGTACATTACTTTTCAATTTGACTATTTGTCAGATGAGCTGACGTGGATTAATTTTTATAGTGCTATGCCATTAAATTCAAATTGACTCAGATTGAAGAAACACTTGCTCTTAAGGGGTTTTGGACTAACATGACAGAGATAGGTATCATAACATTAATCATCGCAACAAATCAAATCAAAATCAAAGACGTTATAAGGGTTCCTTGAAAAATTCATGCTCAGCGCAATTAAAGATCGCATTAATCTGTGTAAAGCATTGAAGCAATACAAATTGATTCTTTTTCAAAATTTACCGACATGCACATTTATTCCAACTAGATTATTTCATAAAACATGCAACCTAAGTCGCTCTAACACAATAACAGCTTTTAAGTGGCTCATTGAATGCAGCACGAACTCACTGTAGCTTGAACATATCGTACTACAAGTATGAAACATCTTCACGTACTGATCCTCTTTGCCGCACGGGATCACTCGAATGTGATGATTTTTCCAAGCATGATTTCTCAATTGTCCGCTGTAGGCCGTGGCGTACTTACAGTAGGGACATCTGTGAGGCTTTTCTCCAATGTGTGCCTGAATGTGATGTTCTAGCTGTGCAAAGAGTAGAAATCTGCAAGAGCAAAATTCGCAGACATAATTTCCTGCTCCTTCGTCATGACGATTTTTTATGTGGCGGTCGTAACGGTGTTGAAATTCTGTCTGGTAGTCACACTTGAGATGGGGGCAGGTCATAATGGTTGCCTCAATACGAGCCTGTCCATAACTCGTTAGGTCCGTCTGCCTTGGCACCAGTAACGGCCCACACTCGAAGTCTTGATGCCGACGGGAGATATGTGAGCGAAGTCCTGCGGGACACCTCGCACTGAAATTACAAGAGTCACCACCAGGACACTTCAACATTGGGAGCGTATGTTTCCGGAAATGAATCTTGAGTAATGCGGCTGTTCCACATTTAAAGTTGCACTCCGGTGCCGTGCATTTAAGGTCCTTCCTTGCATGCGCCATGCCCATGTGGCGAGTTAGAATTTGACTGTTGTTTGTAACAAAGCTGCATTTCGGGGCCTTACAATGGAAGCGTTTGATGTTGTTATGTAGATCTTCATGATGGCGTAATGATGGCCTGTGTTTCGTTCGAAATGGACACACTGAGCATTGGAAGGGTTTGTCATGTCGGTGGATGTTCTGGGTATGGCGATCAAAGTTTGACCTTTGTTTGCAAGCGTAATTGCATCCTGGGTACTGCCACACAAATGAATTGTCCTTTCTGTGGACTTTGAGGTGGACGTTCAGGTTACTTTTATTAGAAGCTCTGTAGTTGCATCCCTCCACTGTGCATTCGTTACGACGCTCATGATTGTGAACTCTTCGGACATGCTGTGTTAAATTGTTCTTGTGCTTTGTTTTGAAGTCGCAGCTGAGTATGTTGCAAGAGAACGGCTGCTCCGATGAATGTACTTGCAAATGTCTTTTTAAATTGCCTTTTTCGTTGGACTTTTAAGTGCACAGCGGGCACTTGAAGTTCTTTTCCCGAATATTTGTTCGCTTTTTGATACCTTCATGGACAGCTCTGATGTGGGATTTTAAACTTGCCAGCTGCGCAGATGTAGCGGGGCAACTTGGACACTTGTAAGGCTTCTCCTTGGTGTGACTAGCAAGGTGAATACTTAAGTTCCCTCGTTTTGGAAATGTTTTGGAACACAACGGGCAGCTTAACATTTTACAGGACATGCAATTTAAGCCGCTTCAGTACAACAACAGCTTTCAAATGGGTCATTGAATGTAGCACGAACTCGCTGTAGCTTGTACAATGTTTGCTGCAGGTTCGACAGTTCCAATTCCTCCAATCTCCATATCCGTTGCCACGGTAAACCACATGGATGTGGTGATTGCTTTCAGCATGCTGTCTAAGTGCTCGGCTGTCTGCCGTTGTGTATTCACAATAAGAACAGTTGTAAATCTTTTCGTCAAGATGCTTTCGAATGTGACGCTGGAGACCGGAACGCTTGGTAAATCCATGGGAACAAAATTTGCAGACATGTTTTCGTTCTTCCCAGTCGTGAGTTTTGATGTGCCGGTCGTAGCGGTGTTGAAACTCAGTCTGATAGTGGCAATTATTATCCAATCTACAGGTTAAAATGTTCCCCACTCCAGTTTGACCTGCAGTCTGAAGATAAGATCGTCCAGGCACAGAGAGTGAGGCAATTTCTAACTCTTTATCATGCTTACTGGAAACATGTAAGCGCAGCTCTGATGGTACCCTCGTACTGAAGTAACAGGAATCCTGAGGACACTTGAATATTGGAAGGGTATGCTTGCTGTGGGTGTGACTTCTGAGCACGTACATGGTTGCACACCTAAATTTGCATCCTGGTAACTTGCATGTGATTCCCTTCTTTGCATGCTTGCGACTAAAGTGGAGCTGAAGCACATGGTTACTGTGAGTAGCATAGCTACATTTTGGAACTTGACAGCGAAACCGTTGAATATTATCATGATCGTCTTCATGCCGGCGCAATCTTTCTCTGTACTTTGTTTGGAAGTCACAAATTCTGCACTTCAAGTGTTTTTCTTTACTGTGGACTATAAAGATGTGAGACTCTAAGCTGGACTTATACTTGGTGGTGAAGCTACACCCCTGCTGCCTACACACAAATGGTTTGTCTTTGCTGTGGATTTTGCTGCACTTTATATTATTTCACTGCCCTGGATTTAGTGTAGGAAAAATAATCGATTGAGAGCCTTCAGGTTTGGCCAAATAAGCACGGGATTTTGATGGACATTATTGTTTTTTTTTAAAGGGAAAAACTGGAGCTGAATGGACTTGAGTTTGAGCCTGCGCCGAAGTCTGGGCCTTTGAAATACTTCCCATTGTCAGAAAATGCTTCCGTGGCTATTCCAGAGTTTGCAGGCAGAATAGAATTTCTACAGAGCCAAGGATTTTTAAGAACGGAGTTATTATAAAATCACATGCTAGTTAGTATACTGAAAGTAATATTCTTGCTTATTGTACAACTAAGAGGACAATTAATCAAAATATTCCACAAGCTATTGCTCAAGTACATGAATTTGGTGGCTTAACTGTGTTTAAACTGTCATTCTAAGTTTTAAGTAGACATTAAAATCCCGGAGCCATAGTGTCTTTTTGCAAAACAACTTTTTAAAGTGTAAATTTTAGCGTGTGGCCTTATTCTTTCGATCTAGAAAAGACAAACGATTATTTCTGGTACACAGCTATCGTTATTTTACGGAAAAGAAAAAATCTTTCTAGTAAGTGCCGTGACAAACGAGCTTGCTTTTAAAGTGGAAAGGTACTTGCTGTTCAAGCCCATTGGATGCACTTTGAAGGACTAAGCGGCGTCGAAGCCTTACAAATGTACGTGCCCTTGACTGCAGGCGAAGTGACTTCAATGAGTCAAGAGACAAAATACAAAAATATTGAAATATTAGTTGTTTTTATTACATATAAAAAAAATTAGCCACCGCCCCGCAAATAAATGGCACGTCCAGCTACGATAAACAATAAACAAAATATTTCACAAGAAATTGCTCAAGCGCATCAGTGTGTTGACTCAACTTCGTTTAAACTGTCCTTCTAAATTTTAAGTAGATATTAAAATCCCCGGGCAATACTATTGATTTTCTCTGAATTTCAGATTACTCATAGCAAAGATAGTTTGTACAACGGTTTTCTGTCGGTAGAACTTATAAGCATGACATTTAACATGAATGCCATTCGATCGAATTGACATTAGATGATGATTCTATAAAAATTAAGTAAATTTAAGCTCTCTACCCTCCACGTAGGCATAATTATGAAGCCTAATTAATAAATAAGCTTTTGTAGGCCACACAAGCCCTATTTTCTACTCCGAGTTATCATCGACCATTGGAGGACCTATTGGCATTCTGAAAGAGCCCGGGGAAAAGACAATCCGAGCTGCCCAGTTTAAATCGTAAGCCTTTGTAAAAACCGGCCAACTTGAAAACGTTGTAACTATTGCTGTAAGCTAAAATTTTCTGTCCTGGCCACCCGTCCTTTACTCATGTCAGTTTTAATATCTCTCTGACTGCTTCGATGTCCATTTTCATTCGATGAAAGATGCGAAAAACTATTCAGACATCCATCGGAGGGGTTCTTGTAATCGTGACCCCCTGTATCTAGAGGGTAGCGGGTGGAGAAGTTTGCTGGCGCCATATTTGAGTACCCCGTTTGTCCAGTGTTTCGAGACCTATTTGCCAGAAATTTGATCTGAAGGCACTAGAAGTGATTCCATGGGGGACGATTTTTACCGCATGTCCGAATTTCGAATACAACGACAATGTCCCGGCATCCTGACCCGCGATTCGGTTTTTTCAATTGTAACAACACTCAGCAAAATCTCTGTAACTTGACCATTTTTCGAAATTCAAACATCCGGTAAAAACGTCCCCCATGGAATCACCTTTAGTACCTTCAAATCAAATTTCTGGCAAATCGGTCTCGAAACACTGGAGAAACGGGGTACTCAAATATACCGCCGAGCTAACTTCTCAACCACTTACCCTCCATATTAATGGGATAGAGAGACTTCTGTTAATGGCTGGGCATTGCTTTTACTATAAGCTACCAAAACTACCACTAGCGTGTGATTCTGTACTTATAAATATTTTTGAGGTTGATCAACAAAATACAATCTCAAAAGTTGGTTCAATATTTCCTCCGAAATATTCGCCATCACTGAATATATGTAACCTCCGCAAAGGGTCCAATGGGAAACGCAATAGTCTTAAATGCTTTTGCCCTCAGCGCAACCATTTTTCTCTGACCCTTGGAAAGCAAGCGAAATTTGTACGATTGCTGAAAAGTCAACAGTTGTCCCGACAGCACTTGCTGCGAGATTTGAGTCGCACTTACAGCCTCATAGAGAGCAACAGCTAGGAGAAACAAAACCGTGACGGCAACAGTAGGAAAACAAATGTAGATGAGGATGGGAATGTCGGTGAATCTAATGGTTATGAACAATGCAACTGTAATCACTTCTGAAATTCCAAAAATAACTGGAACTGTAATGCGTTTGAATAAGTCCACTGGTGCTCTAACGAAGACATGCCAATGGATGTACATTCCTTCCACTTCTTCTCTGCTCTTCAAGTCATGAACTTTCATTCTGCAGATACCAAACATTTGTAATCAAGAAAATCCAGGAACTTTAAGTTTGCTGTGACTAACCGAATAGCTTCCCCACATGTTTTAATTTCATGAAGTCCTATGAGAATCAAAACGCATGCAAATGTAGCCGCCATTACTGGACCCAAGGCGAACACGAACTCTAACCGCAAACATATAATGATTAGCCACCAGATGTTGTTGTCTTCGGGCTTAATCCGTAGCATTTAAAAGACTGCAGCAATCGACACCATCAAGTGGAAAGTCCCATGTACAGCAATCCATTTGAAACCGCATAACTAGCTGCGCAGATTGGTACGAGCAGAAAAGTGCTTACGACCTTGAGGCACAGCCCAGGATCATCAAACCGACTGAATTTCCATCTTTGGTTGCTAGAGACATCTCGCAGCAAGCAATCCAAGTCGCTCGAGCTAGACGCATTGTCTGCTGGGTGCAGAATGCTGATGACAGGGCAACCCAGGAGCAGAATGAGCAGATTTGAGCATAATGCATTTGCCACCCTGAAACCCTGGGTTAAAACGATTTCTCTATACCAAAAAACCCCAAAATCCACTGTTTTTCGAAGAAAAAAAAGCAGAAAAAGCAGAAAAAGCATAATTGGCAAAAAAAAGCATAATCGTCAGAAATGGCCGAAATTTTTTAAAATTATGACTTTTTTTGCTTTTTTGTCGCTTAAAATGGGAATATCTATTGTTGTCGCGCTTCGAAAAGTAATATCTGTGCTTATTTATCGTTCTTTTATTGAATTTTATCGCTTAAATTTTGAAAATTTGCGCGGAACCAGGGAAAATTTGGGCGGGAAAACAAAATTTGTCATAGAAGATTCTATTTTTTTTTGCTTAAAAATGAGGTTTGACTCCAAATGTTACCGGAATACGCACAAAAATTGCCATTTTTATCAATTTTAGCATCCAAATCGACTAAAATTGAACAGCAGAAAAAAAGCAGAATTAAATCATGAAAAAAGCAGAAAAAGCATAATTCAAATCGTCAAAAAGCAGAATTGACCCTCGAAAAAAAGCAGAATTTGGGTTGCCCTG
>JAQIWI010002441.1:0-12449 GCA_034698825.1 Deuterosminthurus bicinctus | reverse complement strand
ACTCTTTTCTCATTCATTTTCAAGCCCGTTGCTCTCTCACCTCCAAATCCATCCATTCCCAGATCGACAGGGTCATGCTGCTAGACGTATGTACATTTTAAACACATCCGTCCCCCTCTATTATTCACACATCCTAAGTCTGTAAAGCTCACAAAGTGCAAATCCTCAGTCTAAAGGCCAATCTCACGTCCTTCTAAATACTGTACAACAACACAGCAACTGTTACAGCTATAACATTTATTTCATTTCGGATTACAACCGGAATAGGAAAATAATTTCCTTTATTAGCAAGCCATACGCGGAGGGGCAGAGTGCATACATGTGTGGTGAAGGATGATGCAATCTTGGTAGAGCAAATGTTATGTTTTGACGCTCCAGCGGACAAGTCGAATGCACTTTACCCGCTCCAGCGCTTTTGTCACAATCAGCCACTTTAGCCTGATTCATATCTCATTATGCACACACGCTCTCTCTTCCCTCTCACGACAGTTCCATTCCAGAGTGAGAGAGGACCACTTTCGGGAGTCTCCCATTGTCAAGCTCTTTTCAATTGAATGGCATCAGAGCTGGGCTTGTAGTGTAGTACTACATAACTCCCTTCTCTACCCAGACCTCATCGGTTTACCCGCGATACGCTCTTTCCCCCCTTTTATTCAGCCTGAAAAATACTATTTACATTACAGCACCGGATTACCGCACCACACTGCATTGCACACACACATATACACTCCACTTCAGCACACTTTAATGTGACAAGTGGAACGAGCCTGTCAGTAGTAAGTTGGTAGCGGGAATGTAGGGTCTCCCTCCTCAAATCTCTTGCCCACTGACTAAACTACAAGCATCCATTACACACTCCCCAGCCTTTTCAAAGCCCATAATGTTAGCTATTTAGCTGCCGAAATACCATCGTAGTTTCCTTTCTCCTTGTGCAATTTAGTAAGTCATTGAGTATTCCAATTCAATCCTGCCTATGAACGATTGTCCAAAAGTCTACTTGAGCAAAGCTTTATTACTTGGTTATATACACATTATTATTATACATACAAGTTGTGAAATTCACGATTGATTTGAGATGTGATCCATTAGAGTCTTTGAAGCCACGAGGAGGATACTTAAACTTTATTTACTTGATTAGTTTGAAGGGAAGTCAAGAGGGATGGAGATTTGAGTGGTTCGAGTAGGAACTCTTTACAAAATTCTCTACTTCTTTTCCCCTTTCTAAAACCATTCTGCAGTACAGAATAAGCACTTGGAGGAGGCTTAGTCTGCATTTCCGCTATTAATTTCTCTCCTTCACTCTCCCGGTGGTTTCCTTACGGAAGATATAAATCTTGGCTTGAAGTAACGCAAAGTATACACAATGCTGCATGTAAACAGAGATCCCTGGGCATCTTGCTTGTACACAAACGCTATGTAGCGGTGGAGGCGCACTAACCTTGGTCTTGGAATGGTGAAGGCGCCATCTCACAAACGGTCACAATGAACGTGTACTTTCTCAACATCTCATCTCATCTCTCCAACTCACTGTAGTGCTAGTAAACCAACCATGCTGAAGCATTATGCAGACTTCCTACGAAAATATGTACAACACCTAAAATGGTGGAGGCGCCCATGTATTCAGCCTCATTCTCTTGCTCAAGTCATTTCAATTAGATGGAAATCTTGAAAAATACAGTAGTTGAACTTGATGCAAAAGTTGGGTGGATAGATAAAGCTGGTGAGACACCACATCGTATATCTTTGTCCCAGTAATTAATGCTTTCCATTAAGATCTTTTCAGACTCCTTTCCCTGTGGCCTTCAGAAACAGGATATCTCGACTGGTACATGGCCTCATGCATCTTATATTTAGTCACAAGAGCCTAGTAATCCTTACAGGTACTTTAAAAATCAAAGAACCCTCTCTCCTCTCATTTGCATTTGTCATTTGAACTTGGATTTCCCTGGCAAAGTTGCCTGATCAGGGAGCACCCGCTGCTGGTGAAAGTTCGGATGGGTGGAAGTTGGCATGCACTTTCTTCATGCCTCCTTAACAATACATTGACATACATAACAAAGATTAGGCCCCTTATGTAGCTTAATAATGTGCGAGCACCTCCACAATCATTGCAGTTCGTGTGTTACGCAAGAGAAAGACAAGGGAGGGTAGTGTCTTTTGCAAGAATTTATTTCTCTTCCTTGCAGTCATGCATCCTTTGCCATAAAACACATCAAAGGGAGAGAATGCAGTTGAGTTCTGATGGGTATACGATAGGGTCTTTTACAGACCAAATTGTATATACGATTATATAGGAGACTACAGGCATTTCCACTTCTCTGCTCAAGTTAGATCGTATGTAGAGGAAGTAAAGGACCAGGATAAGATTCTTTGTCACCTTCTCTCTCTCTCCTTGTGTCAGCATCAGATGGGGGGATCAGCTACGAGACACGACCATATTTTACTACACACACTACCAAACTCGAGTTATTTTGACCTAGATTTGAGCACCATTCTGTCAACTCCATACACAGCTGTACTCATTCACGCTCCAATCGCACATACGCACAGTCACATACAACAGACTCCCAGATCATGATCAGTCCCAAGTGCCATAGTTAGTTGTAGTAGTAGTTACAATCCCATATAATGCCCAAACTCTCGTCCGCTTCAGTGCCCTCAATGGCGAAGGAAATAACGTGTGCGCGAGGGTGTGCACGGTCATGGAGGAGTGCTGGGATTGGAACGTGGAGTATTAATGTTCATCTTAATTCTCGGGATGATGGTCGGGCATATCAGGGGAAATTTAAGGGGAAAGTTGTTGGAGTCGATGGTTCGGAAAATGCGACAGGTTAAACTGGAGATGATTTGTGGATCCATAAAGAGAGTGCTAATGGGTGGACGTAGGGATGATGACGATTTGGTCTGATCCTGTGGTACGACTCTCTAAGTCCATGGTATATTTGCATGAGTTTAAAGTGGCTCCAAGTTGGAGCAGCGAAGACATAAAAGGAATGCACATGAGCGTGAAAATGGCTCCGCATATAGTAGCCGAGGGAGTAGAAGAGAAAGAGATTTTGAAAAGCTTTTTAAAATGACAAAAGTTTGATTGAACCAAATGGAAGAGAGAAAGGGTAAAAGAGCTAAGAGTAGAAGGGGAAAGACATTAAGAAGAATTAAGACGTCAACGTTGACGAGAGGGTGACAGACGGAGTGAACCAAAGAGATGCTTTCAGCAGAGAAAGAGCGACTCTGAAGAGAGCAACTTAGACAAACAGAGGCAGTGAAAGTCAACTACTTTCTGAGCAAAAACACACGCTGATAATTTCCCCGTGAACAAACAACTGTGTGAGTTGAGTGAGGAGAGGAGTGAGGAGGACAGGGCCATTATGTCTAGGAAGACGTCAAAGTTAGCAAGTCAAGTGGAATGCTAGAAGAGGCAGGTAGGGTTTGTCTGCCCGCGTCTTCCCGAGCTGCATCAGCCTGACTTATAGAAGGCGCAATAAGAATCAACAGTAAGCAAGACTGCACTCCACTATACAGACAACTGGTACCCATATAGTAGCAGCCGGGTAAACAAGGGAAGATTCAATTTACGGCTCGTTAAAAATTCATCATTTCCAACCCGTTCCCAATCCAACACACGCACACGATCTCCTCATCATCATCTCCTTCCACTCACACACATCCTCAAATGATCAATCTACCAGACATTGGCAACTCGTAAATCCAACCAGGCATCGTTAGTCATTTCTCTTGCTGTAATGATTTTTTCCCTTTTCTACACGCTCCCATAAACAGAAAATCCTATATAACAGGCCACGCTTTTTCACCCTCTTCCGTAGGCAGTGCGCTGCATTGATCCCTTCTCTCGTTAGAGTCAAACCGCATCACCAGTCATCCTCTATGTAACTTTATTAGATTGACCGCAAAAAAATCCGCACACACGCATCATCTACCATTTCTCTCATTTCCTCTTTCATTCTCTGGGGACAAGTATTCAGTGAACTTGCTCAGAATGTATTACATAGGTCTCTATAGAGCAATCATAATTGTCCCCAGGTCCACAAATAAATGATGGTCAATTTTTCAACAGTCATATACTCCCATTCAACACAAACACCAAGACCTATTGTGGTTACAATGAACCTGTCTAGAAATAATAGCCTTCTCCTTCTACAGGCGTTCATTCCAGCAGTCATGTTGACTTTCACTTAGCAAATATCAAGCTTTGTAGTTTAATTTGTTTACATGAGCCGTATATTATAATTTAAGGGAGTCGTGCAAATTTTACGCTATAGAACATGCGAAGCACTTCTCTTATTGCATTACTGCAGGTGTCTTCTGTAACGTATTCAATGGCGTGTTTGAACAACCTCAACTACCTCGCATGTGCTCAAACTTGTGAGGGTTTTTATGGGAGGCCAGAATATTCAAGAATGCATTGTAAGAGTACAAGCGACTTTATTAAGAGGGACGTAAATTACAAAGTTATATGCAAACCCGTATGAATGAATACGAAGAAATTCTGCTTTGATGAATTATTTCTCACTTTGTTGCCCTTTAGTGAATGAAATGGGTTGAATAAAAGAGCAAAAAGTATCAAGTTTGAAAGGTCTGTAAATCACGATTGCTTTCATAACATGACCTACCTTTATGCACACAGTTCCACCTCTAAAATAATCATCCGACCTTTGTTTTCTTGAGGCAAGCCTTGAGATTTGGACAGGTGTCTTAATATTGCCAAGTTGAGTGGGAAAACAAGTCGCTATGTCTAAGTACGAGGCTGCTTGTCCTGGGGGTATGAAAACTTACGATATCCCGGCTAGCCTATACGTTAGCCTGTTTGTTTAAAATCCTGCAAAATTGAAGCAATAATTTTTCCGAGGAAGCTGAAGTCCCTTTACGAATGCCCGCAGAGGGAACATGCACATATATGCTTGTGACAAGGAAAAGCTTAAAAAGCAATTTAATGTGGACAAAGCAAATAAGACAGTGTGGCGAATCAATGAGCCATCTACTTCGCGGCCAATGAGATTCACTGGCTACGTCGGGTCGGGATGGTGCAGATCGAACGGGACATAGCAATGGAGCACGTGAGCTGAAGATAAAAATAATGGAGAGAACGAGCTGTATGTATTTGTGGACGTAACGTAATAAAGGCTAAAAAATGCCGCCTTCTAATCCCCTCCACATAAATCCATTTAAACAAGGGTAAAAAAATACATAATTCCATATATACACAACAGACTCGGAAGTTGAGTGCAAAAGGCAGCAGCATCCCCGTTGCTCTAATCCCCCTACTGCATCTTCACAGTATTAGCTCTATTCTAATCTTGTCGTAACACTGCATAAAAAAGCCACATTGTCTTCTCCATTTGCCAGATATGATTAACATAGAGCTACATATACAAGCTGTATGTTAATTCTGTCATTCCATCCAGCACACTGACTTGCATCCCGTCCTTTCCTTTTGGTTCGTTTCACAAATCAAATTCACATAAATAAATATACGGGGAAATTATTACTATTTTTGGACTATTAAATCTTCACTTACGAACTGCTCTTCATACATATACACCTCCACTATGTAAAGGCACATGCACAGCCGTTTAGCTCATTCTGCTCCCTTCATCTTCACTCTGAATCAGTGCCAATTTATGTGGAGGGATGAACGCGGGAGGAGAAAAACACAAACAAATCAATTTCATTCAGCCTCCTCCTCCTTCTTTTTCTCACTCCATCCCGCGTCATATTTTCTCTCATAGAAACAAACAGATTGCACAAGAGAGTGAACGAGCTTTGACTGATCAACCATGTAGAAGCACGCTGTTTTTGTTTACATTTGGATTCTCAAAGCATTTCCACAAATGTACATTATAAAGCAGCCATCCCTTTTCAAGCTGACTTTGACGAGACTCTATAGGAGAAGTCCGCTGAAAGCAGAGGCTGGCGTTCACTGAATAGTCACTGTTCTATGTGTCCCTAGGGAATCCAAACATGGTTCCCCTCTAAAACTTCATGCAGGTAAACTACACCCATGAGTTGGGTAATGCAAGCCTTGAAATAACACATTTTAACTCTCCCTTTCAGCGACATTTTTAAAACATCTTCACCCTTTTATGTCTGCTCGTAATAACCAGCTGGAAAACATGGTCTATCTCCCTCCCTTACCGCGCGCACCGTCTGTGAGGCATTATATTATTATTAATGGCTCCCACATCAAGTCAACCTGCCTTAATCTCTCTACGACGTGCACACACACATACACATGGTGTTCTCACACAGATTGTCAAGTACACGCGAACGCGTGCACAGGCCGAGCAAATTGTCTGCTTCGACGGTAAGAATTATTAACATTTAAATCAGCATGTAAAATTTTTAAAAAGAGCCTTAAATTCCACCTCAAACTGACATAGTAAATCTTCTGGGTCCGCAATCGAGATGCGCATAAGCTGGAGAACAAAACAAACTTTATAAAAGTTCTTCTTGTATGAAATGTGAGCTTTGGTACATGTGTCATGCTATAGGAGGGGAGAACCACAATCCAACAAAGTCCTGTGGGATTTACACACACACACACATGTGCAAGACCATAGTAAATCTACCCTGTTCAAATATATACTCTATTAATAAGCTCCGCAGTCTCTGGAGTCAATGTTTGGCAGGTATTCAAACATTTGTATGCATTCATGTACATAATAAAGGGTCGAGCCAGTATAATACCGCAGGCATTTAGGCACTCCATCAAGAAAATAGAAGACTTCATAATACGGAGGGTTTTCTGTACAAAAAAAATGCCATTTGATTTACGAGCTTCACAGGTAAAGCCCATCATCGTCATCCATTGTAAAGCCTGTGGTTTTTGTTACACTCTGCATGTTATAAACTTCAATCTTTTAAAGGATACCACACATATAAGTGACATGCAGAACAACAAGAGCCATGGCTTAACCCGTCACATTCTAAGCTTTTAGAGGGGAGGAAAAAATTGGGAATATTAAAAAAAATTCCTCAGTCTGATTTTCTACAGTCTGACACACACATTTAAAAAGTAATTATTACAACCAAACACAAATGCTCACATTCGTGTTCTGTAAGGCTACGCATATTGCGAATGTACCAGAAGAGTTAAAATGGGCCATGGAACAAGGACGTAGAGATGTCATTTCCTAAGACCTTCAAGTCCTACAGAGAGCAATTAAATTAAAACAGACCAATTTGTTTTCGCAGCCTTTTCCTTCTCTCTCTTATACACATACAACTTTTCGACTTAAGTTTAAGCTCGTCGCTTCTCTAATTTTTGTCCCTTTTTCTATCACACACACACATAGTGTGTGTATCTCCTTAATTGTTGTAATTATGCCCGACGTATTTTTCCGATCTAATCGCACACACCCACTCTTGAGCCTTGTTTTAATTAAAACTCATCCGTGAAAAGGTATGCACAATTAGGGTGTGCTTAAATTACATCATATTCTTTATTTGATGGAATTCGCACGCGCAAAATTGTAAACAATTCATGAAATTAGACAGAGAGAGAGAGAGCGTGTCTGTGTGTGTGGATGGAGAGCACAGGGGGGAAATTCTATTGGGAACTCAGCAAGGAAACTGCTGAGGGGAGAGAAAAGTAGATGAGGCTCATTTTTCTTCACGAAACACATCTTCACATCATCATCATCATCTTGATAGCAAGACTTAGGGAAGATTTTCGCAGGATCATTCCACAGAGACAGTCATTAAAGAGGTCATGATTATACACGCTGGAGGAGAAGGAGGATGATAATAATAATAATAATAGTTTCCGCTACCCAGAGACCCTCTCATCTCATGTAATATAAAAGCTATACAGTTTTTCAAAGTGAGACTTACTGTTCAGAAGAATCTCCACGAGAATTATCAGCAAGCTGAACCAGAAGCTTAAGTAACTTGGCTGAGGCATCTTTCATCGTCTAAATGATGTGACGAATCTTTACAACACTTCACTTCCACCCTTCCGCTGTCTTATCAGTTATCAGGAAGAAGAGGAAAATCAAGTCACACACACACACAGTTTAGCTCTAATCCTCAACTACGTAATGATAATGAGGCTTTTCAAGCAAATCCATACTCACTAGCATGAGTCATTTAAATTTGAGCTAATGGAAGGGCTAAGGTCGTCGTCATCATTGCAATATTAAGCGATCGATAGGAAGTCACTTGGATTATTTAAGTTCAATCAAACCGAATGATAAAGGACGTGACGGAGGGGAAAACATTTGTCAAAGGTCCAAGTTAAAAAATGAACAGGAGAGTAAAATTTAGCTCAAATTTATTCCACTTGCTCAATCAGTTCACTCAGTAATCACTAAAGATGATGATTTGTATCAAGTGCGATGAATCGGCTGACGTAAGAATTGTCTTATTTCGTTTCGTTTAGACTTAAATGATTACACTTTCCAAATCTTCTCATCTGATGCTATTGGGATTGTGGAATTTGCGAGAAAATCCCAATAATCAAATCTGCGGCAAAAATAGGTCTATAGAGAAGATGGGAAGGATGATGATTTGAAGTGAGTTGCCCAATGTGAGAGTGATTGTCTGTGAGCAAATCAATGTGAGAAGACGAGGACGAGTTGACGTTAATCAAGAATTAATTGCGTTACCCCGGGAGCATAGCTGAGAAGATGGAGAAAGATAGCGAATGTCAGTTAGTGTAGACGTGGTCATGATTCAAGCGAATGAACGAGAGGTATTATCGCTCCTAGTATTTCTCAAATTCTCAAGTCACTCAAGTCTGAAAGTTGCAATAATCTTATACTGACTTGCTTCTTTTTTCCCTCTTATCTCTCTCACCAAAGTAAATGGATTTGAGTGCGAATTTCTCTGACAAACTTGGAAATTCGGTGGAGATGAAACACTTGAGCGTCTCAAGCACTCACCAAGTAATTTCGGTGGCACGTCAAGAAGAGTGCTGATTGATAAGTGTTATTGAATCCTATGTGGTATTCTAGGGTACACAAACTACACACATAACTTGTTTCCTTCTCTCACAGTCAACTTCTAAGTTGAGTCTAAAAGTTTGCCTTCACTCCAACGTTTTCTTGTGGGTAACTTGTGCCCTAGATGTGGATGCGGATTCTCACCACCGATTCACTATGGATTTTCACAAGCTGATTTCGAGTAAATTCTGACAGGAAAGGTCAGCGGATGTGAGAAGTTAGGGGGGAGATGTAAATGGGAGTGTGTACGCGTAGATATTATTTCACAGTTGATGAAAAATGATCAAGGTTCATTACTCGTGTAATTTGTCAACGCTTGTACTTCCCAGATGCAGCCAGTGCTGGACCACACAGAGTAATAACAGCAGATGCTTTTCCTGTTAAATTTCTCCTTCTGGGGTCCATCAGCAGACACTTCGTCACAACTGACAGTCGTATTTTTTTTCTCAGGACCACACCACTCAAATTGACGTAAATAACGTCGGAACAGCGGCACACTCACTCACTCACTGGCAGACGTATACACACGTCGTCTTGTCTTGTTCAACTTCTTCGATTCTTTCACGTCTGTGAGTCTATGTGTTTTTGTGTGTGCAAGAAAGAAAGATCTGGTGTTCTTGGTGGAGCAGCAGCGGTAGATCACAGTGTACTTCCCTTTGATATTGTATTTTGTGTGCAACAGTGCGAATCCTGTTCCAAAACTTATTCCCTTTCCACCCAAATAATTCAAGTTTTATCCAACTTTCTTTTTCACAGTCGGCTACGAAGACGACGACGAAAAGGACGCACTGACAGTTTTTCAACTCTCCCCCACTTCCGTACTATCTCTTCATCCCTACCCACGTCCAGTTTACACTTGACTTAATCTGACTAATTACAGTGAAAATCCAATGTGAATATGCTCACAGTACTGGTGTGATTTATTGATAGGATTTTTCCACATAAATCTTTCACCCAGCAATGAACCTGGAGCGGGAGAACGACTTATTGTTTGCAAACTTTATTCAGATGGCTGTGAAACCTCGCTCTTTTAAGTCGAACAACTGTGAATGCAAATACTTATACACACATACTGACGGTTATCGGATCTTACAGGAAAACAATCGAACGAAGGGATGTTGGGCTATTTTTTTATCTTCACTCACGCCAAATTCACACAGTTGTAGCAATATCTCTCATGCTTTCACTCAACCCTCTCAGGGAATACTTGACTATGGAAGAGGGCAAGACGACTGGGAAAAAGTTGAAGTCGTGTCAAACTGATGAGCTTCAAGGCCGTCAAAGGGAACGTGATGTGAAGTTAAAACTGAGGAAAAGGTGGCAAATGCGGCACATTTGCTCAGCAGGATCCCGGATCAACTGAGTTGAATGAGGAGCGACAAGAGCGAAAGCGAAACTAACAGATCTTCAGTTCCACGACGGAGTAATGCACGAAGGAGAATCAGACAGAGAGGGGAAGCCTAGAACGGGACTGCGCAAACACACATTCACGTACACATCCCAGCGTTACAGCAAGAACCTCAGCAGCTCTGTATAGCTCTCTTCTTTTGCCCCTCTAAACGACCATTTTGCAGCTGGTAGAATCTTTTGCAATATAGCTACCAGCTCCTTCAAATTCCCTAGCAGCTCCTCTCCTCAAGTATCTTGAGTATTAAGGTATAATAGCTGATCATATTTATACTATGATTGTCATTACGGATGTTCATTGGCCGACACCTTGGCAATCTTTCTCCCATCTCTTGGTATTTTAAATATGGCAAGGTATTCTACAGAGTAGAATTCCACCTTTCTTATTCTTCTTCTTCGTCTCCTTCATCTCTGCGCCTTTGAATGTGAACGTCTTCCTCTTTGGTCCCTTTTTACTTGTGAAAAGCCTTGGTAATTTCCCATGTGGCCATCCATTGCCATAGTATGCGCTGAGATGAATGAGGAAACAATCGTTCTACTATAATGCCTTCCATCCGATCATCCCTCCTTCTTTCGTTCCTTTATTGGCCGCCTCCAATCAATTCCTCCGGCTCATCTTTCTCTTCTCCTTTCCTTCCGTCTTATAAAAATCCCGAGTTGGCCAAAGAGAATGAATGAGTCTGATAAAAATGGTCGTGGAACAATTTGAGCCATTTTTCTTTTATATCCATTCTTTGCGCGTGTATGTGTGGAATTAACAAATTCTTGTCTCTCACATAAGAGAGGCTTAATGTATTTTCTGAGGATTTTTGACCTGATTTTCTTTCTCTTTTCTCTTTCCATATAGCTTCTTCTTTTCTACTACTGCATGTTCTTGACCCATACCAAGATTGATTTTCCTCCTGCCGGACGGACGTGCCATCTGAACAGAAGTTGAGTTATACGCGAAGAATCCATTAACGCATTTCTAGTAACACTCTCAGCGCCTTGACCATATTGGAAGCTACGAAGCGTAAAATGATGTTTTTACACTGGCTTTTTTTCCTTCCACATGTGCTGAGGGCTATGTGGGCAGCTTTATTATTTGCATAGGGCGGTCGGTCCATGATTCCGCCACCACAACAAGCTTCCGTGTCCCTGACCACTGAGGTGGTTACGAGCGTGGCGAGTACAGAAGCAGCATGAGACTGAGAAAGGTTTTTTGCTGAGCACTTTATGAAATTGCGAACTATATGCACCACCATTAGTACTATTCTGTTTGCTCCTTGTTGGTCCGAGGAAAAATCTTTTGATGTATGTAGTATTTGGTAAACAATGTCTATATTCATTCTTGCTGCTCCCACTTGCTCGAAGGATTTTATGTTCCTAGGTACATACCTACACATCTCCAGCCGACTATGTGAAAGAGAATTGACATGCCACAAAACCCTTTGCATCAATATTCCATGCTGTCAGTGGCACAGCTTTTCGTCCATGCATGGTAAATTCCACTCTCTCTCCCTAAGCGCGTAGGACGGAACATTCACCAAGTCCTCTCGCTCCGTCATCATACATACTTCCAACACTCTCCCACTCGCATGTTAACATCTCTTATGAAAATCCAAACGAATTTACATTCGTTTCAAAATTTCTATTACAACTTTGTTGGAGTTGTGTGTCTGTGCGGGAGAATGGTGGAGTGTGTGGACTGGTGAATGCAGAAGGAAAGCCTAATGAAAGTTAAATGATGGTTAGAAAGTGTGCGGGTGGGCTTCATTCTGTGTACGACCCATCATGTTAATTAATGTGAGGACAGGATTGTAATTTTGTGGCACACATTCTCAAGCTGCGTTAGAGGACGGGGGAGCATCTGATGCAAGTCGGACTGAATGTAATGACTACTCTAGTAGTAGTACTACTACTCCTCTTCATGTATGAGTAAAGTTAGAGTCAAATTAGAAGTAAAGCGTGGAGCCGATGGTGAACTGAATGTGTGCGTGCGTTTGTCTGCACGTCAACGTGTCTTTGTGTGTGTGTGTGTGTGTGTGTGTGTGTGTGTGTGTGTGTGTGTGTGTGTGTGTGTGTGTGTGTGTGTGTGTGTGT
>JAQIWI010002440.1:0-12450 GCA_034698825.1 Deuterosminthurus bicinctus | reverse complement strand
CTGTGGAAAACTTCATTCCAGCTTTCCAGCTGCTTGGAATAGGTCTGTTGATTTCCTTACCCGTGCTGTTGAGTGAGAGA
Organism: Deuterosminthurus bicinctus; assembly: GCA_034698825.1. NCBI lineage: Eukaryota > Metazoa > Arthropoda > Collembola > Symphypleona > Bourletiellidae > Deuterosminthurus > Deuterosminthurus bicinctus. The sequence goes on along the minus strand of JAQIWI010002440.1, from coordinate 12,370 downwards.
TGGCCTTTGGGAGTAGCTTTTCGTCTCGTGTTTCAACAGGTTATCGAAGCTCTGAATGCAACGTGCCGAATTATTTAATGTCACGAACAATTGAGACATGAAAGAAGATAAATTCTTTGGGATGAAAATGGAGAAAGTCTTCAAGTGTCATTCATTCAAAGCGGAGTTTGATTGTCGTTTTTTAGTTAAAATTGAATATTCAATGTTGACATTGAGCGTCAGTATGACCGGGTAAACGCAAGCAAAAAGAAAAAGCTTCAGCTGCTATGTGTATGGCTTCAAATGTAGTACAGGGCGTGATTGAATCATGCTCAACAATAGGGCCAAACTGCACTGGCGAGCATGCTTTCAAGTGTAAAACTACAGATGTTGAAATAGCGTTTCGACAGAAACACAGCAAAGAGCGTCCAGCTGCCGTCGCCTCCATATTGACAAAACTTCGTTGGATTTATGAAAACACGAGATAGTAGCGCAGAGATAAACGGCTGTTTATTTGTCGAAGTGATGAATGTGGTTTTCGTGCTAAATGGAAAATTCACATCACGCGTAATGTCAAATGTGTCCACAGTAAAGCTAAGACATTTATTTGTGTTAGTGCCAACCGGAATTTCGCAAGTCTCATGAGAGTGCATGAGATTTCTAACAATCGCATTCCATGCGAGCACACACACAGAAGTCAGAACACAACAGTATAGGATAGATAAACCTTTGTTCACTTCAGGCTGAGACTCTGCATTTTGTTACATAGCAGAAGCTGTACAGCCGTGCATCCAGTACATGAACACTTTGTAGCTCCAGGCTGTTTCTCAATGAAGCCTTTTGTTTTTGAAAGAACAGGTGAGCTCACCTGTAACAATAAATGCTTGTCTTTTTCCCATCACAAGAGGCAGGCGCAGGCGGTTGTTCTTATAATTCCTCAGTATTTCTGTGGGCTGTGAAATACAAGTTGCTCTTAAATTATAAAGCTTATAATCTGGAAGTTACCACAAAGCAAAATTGGCTCAAGTAACTACCGCAATTTAGAAAACTTTTATACAAGTGCAAGGGTACGGTAACAATTGATAATCTCCCGTCTCATGACGGAACCACGACTTGACGCAGCTCAACAGAACGGAATAACTCTAAGCTCTATACTTTTGTCTCAAAGCACAGCTCCTTGCTCGTAATAAAATGTTGCACTATCCCACGTGTGCAAAAACTTTTAAAGCTCGAGGGAATTTCAACAATCACATTGTTACGCACACGAAGGAGAAGCCGTACAAAAGTGTCTCACTTGCCCCACAGCTTTTGGACATTTCAGTCATTTGAAGAAACACATGAAAACTGTTCACGAAGGTGTCAAAACTAAAACTCGTAACAAAGAAAAGAACTTCAAGTGTCCAATGTGCAGTTACAAGAGCAGTACCAAATCCCACTGGGAAATGCATTTGCGAATACATTTGGCAGAGAAGCCTTATTCTTGCAGCATACCTGGCTGTAGCTTCAAGAAAAAATACGAGACATCTTTAACGCATCATGTCCAGAGGATTCTCAAACAGGAACGTCCTCACGAATGTACAACCAAGGGATGCAACTACAAGACTTTGTGTAAGAGTAATCTTCGTCGCAACCTCAAAGTCCACAGCAATGAAAAGCCATTAGTTTGCAAGTTCCCTGAATGCAACTTTGCTTGCACATCCAAGTTCAGCTTAAATCGACACAACTGCGTCATTCATAGCAATGAAAAACCTTATCAATGCTCAACGTGTGTCTTCCGAACGAAATACAAATCAACATTACGCATTCACGAAGATAAACACAAGAATATTATACGCTTTCCTTGTCCGTTTCCTAGCTGTAGCTTTGCGAGTCACAGGAATCACGGTCTAAAGTTGCACTTAGACTGCAAACACAGAAGTAAACACGTGATATGTACAGCAGCAGGATGCAGCTTTAGATGTGAAACCAGCGCCCTTCTCAAAAAGCACGTCCGGCAAAATCATATTTCGGCAATTTTAAAGTGTCCCAGCGAATCGTGTTACTTTAGTACGAGGATACCATGGGATCTGCGATTACATGTTTCCAGAAAGCATAAAGAGTTAGAAGCGACCTTGCCATCGGCTCCAGGCCAATTTAATCGCCAGACTTTTGAACAAGATGGTGTGTTGGACACATTATTTTGTACCTTCCCAAAATGTGAATATCGGACTGAGTTTCAACACCGACTGGACCGTCACATAAAAACACATGACTGTGAAAGCCAAAAGAACTGCTGCAAACTTTGCTCTTTCACGTTTAAAACGCATGGAGAGCTTGAAAGTCATGTTCACAGACAGAAGCCTTGCAGCTGTCCGCACTGTGAATACACCACTGCCAGTAAGGGTGCACTTCGGGTGCATGCCAGGAAAATTCACAGCATTCACGTTGCTCCTTGTACCAGAGAAACCAAATGTCTGAGGACTTGTCGCGTAAGTAATGCGACATTTTCTAGCTACAATGAATTCGTGCTATGCTCATTGAGTCATTTTCAGCCTATTGTTGTCCTTCAGCGTCTAAACTTGCATGTCATATGAAATTGAATCATTAGCATTACTAAATCTGTTCGTTCCAATGTTGTATTACTTTATTTTAAACTCTGAATTGAATAAATTAGGAAATATTCTGCTACATAAATAACGCTTGATTTGATAAAACAAAGTCCTGTTCTAATAGCTCAAAAGTAATCGTTCGGGCTGTCAGCATAGCATTTTACAGATGAAAAAAATACATTACTACTCTTACATATTTCAGATAAATAGCCGCACATGTGTGCTGTTTAACATGATTGGTCAGTGGAACCCTATAGCAATTATCATTTCTAATTGCCCAATTGCTCCAGACAGACTTTTCGCGGCTAAGGGGTTGTAATGTGATTTTTGATCAGTCGTGTATAGAATGACATAGTGCTTACTTCCATACAGTTTTATGGTTGATGGTGAGGTCCCAATAATATATGCACTTGAAGCATATTCTATGAATCCTACAACATAGTGAAATGTTGTTCGAGTAAGAGGAGCGGAAATTGTAATATTAGCTATAATTTAATTCTATACTGTTTAAATTTGTTAACAACATTCAATTAAGCTATAAAAATTTCCTGGTTGGATGTCAAATCCAATTGAATTTAAAATCGTTTTCAAATTAAGTAAACTTTGCTTCCTAGCTATCGTCTGAAGGAAAAGTAATGCCGAGACAAAATATTGCAGACTCATTTCGGAGCCCTTCAGAATAAGCAGCTCCGATGGCCAGCTGTTTCACAGTTAAGCTTACCCGGAACAATTTGGCCGTTTTCCATGAGGAAAGGCAGATATAATATAAATGATTCAACTTGATTTATAACAACTTGTTCTTGTTGTTCCTGAATCATTATAAATGTGGCACAGAAGACTTGTGTAGTCACTAAAAAACTGCAAGAAACCATGTTGGTTGGTATTCTGGCTTGCGTCGTCGTAGCCTTATCACCTTCTAAAGTACAACGTAAAAAATATTGCCTTGACAGGCATGTTTAGAAAAGGATTTCAAAAGATTTTGTTAGCAAGAAAGTTGTTAAAAACAAAATTTGCTCGTTGGAACAGCCAACTGAAGGAGACGATAGAAACAGCGCGCTCAAATCCCATTGCTTACACATTGTACTGGACCGTTTGGATCGTGGCTACAGCATAGCAGGACTACTGCCTTTTAAAGTGGCTTTGTATAACTGCGGCTACATGAGGCTTACGCCGGTCTACGGTTTCCGTCGTCTCTTAGGGAGCGTTCATATATTACGTCATCAAAATTTCGCGAAATTCTTGGTGACCCATCCACCATATCATCACAAGTAATCATTTGCTGACTGACCCACCATATGATTACGTAATATCAAGGTAGCAAGGATAGTCAAGGCTGTCTAGCCTCCACATATTTTGCTACTTTGGAATATTACGTCATCATTCCAACCAAAGACCCATCTACTACGTCATCATTCGTCGTCAATTTGGGACCTGACCCACCGACCCTTTTGTTGACGTAATATCTGACCGCTCCCTTGGCATTTTCATTGGTGCCGATGTTTCAATCTACATTCTATTCGTAGCGTCCCGATGCTGGTGTCAAGACTTACATTTCATTAAAGATGGGATACTAACAATGGACGCATTATTTTTAGTCGCTCTCTTTGCCTTGATGTGCTCAGCTTTGTTAGCCATTAAACTTCTGTACACAGGCTCCTATAGAGGCGGCGTCATTACCACTCTGGACCAACTTAACGCCCTGCTCAGCAGTTTCTCAGGTAGGAAATGTCTTTGCACTGCTGTTAGGATTTCAATAGTTAAATTATTGCTTGCTTAAATGTTACAGAGAACTACTTGGAAAGGCACAACCTGCACAAACAATTCGAAAAACAATTCAGTATGCTTCTCATAATGATATGTTTCCCTTTGAATGTTGTCTTGAGCCCTTGTCTGGTAGGTGGGTTCTTCTTCTTAGTTGTTCCTGAGAGCCCTCTCTTTTTCACTTACTACACAGTTAGTGGAAGTCTTTGGATGTACCTTGTTTTTTTTACACGACTGTCTTGTGCTATTCTTTGCTGGTTGTTTTGCTATAGAAGCTTGCTTCTGTTTATTCGACGCCATCTTACAAGCGAGCTTGTTCGTGCAAACAATTAGGTAACGTTTTGTACTATGAACGAATACGTGGGAATATTTAAATGAAGGAGTTAAGAAATTTCAATTTTGGTATTTTCCTACCAGGAATCTAGATGTGCAAAATTTAACTTGGATGCAAAAGGGAAACGTTTACGCTTATCTTCAATACACTGTTGACGAGATAAACAGAACAATTGTGCTCGTTGCACCGTTTGTTATAGCTGATGCATTCGTGCTCTCTTGCGTGTCCCTTTCAGTTGTTTGTAAGACTGTTGCTAACACGTTTGGGGCTGATGACCACACTGAACACCTACCTCGAGTACTGTTAGTTTTTAGTTTACTTTCAACTGGAGTATGCGTGTGTGGGTTCTGTCTTATTCGGAATGCAGAAGTTCTCAATGAGGAGTCGAAGGCGTTCGTGCGAGAACTTCAGATTCACAGATGCTCGGAGGAGAAAATGAAAAGAAGAATGTTGCCTGGCTTTGCTCCACGGTCTGTATTCCCACGCTATTTTAAAAGAAGACCAATAGAAGTAAAGTTGGGAATTTTTATGAACGTTGAATCCGGGCTCGGAGTTGGTTTGCTGGAAGCTGTATTTGATAACACAGTGCAGTTAATTTTAATGGTGGGTGCAAGTCAGCCTATCGGGATATTTAACGCAAAAATTTCATTACTAATGTAATATCTGTTTACCGTATTTATGTTAGTGACTTGTGTGGACTTATGAATTGGAAATTTATGGGTTAACATAGGATACTAGGCTTGGATGGCCATACGATACATCCTGGATTTCTTCGTTAATTCACTGCCAGTGTCCTTGTTTCACATTTGAAACACGATGGGCCTGCTTTCTTGACTCCCTCTTCTGCCTCCTTCCTGTAGTATGGAAAATAGTCTTGTGCCCGCTGCGCTGGACTGGCTCATGTACTGTCAACTCATGGTTCTTACGGGCTGGTAAGCCATGCTCCAGTTCGTGGTTGTCACTTGTTCGAGAGGTTAGACTGTGTGTTTTGAGTTGATTGAAAATGGACAGCGGACATAGATTAATGTGACATCGTTTTATGAAGGAACGCTTGTTAATGGCTTCACAAACACTGCTAGCGCTCAGTCACTGCGGTAAAAGGAAAATCATACAGAATAACAAATTAAATTAATTGATCTGCAGAAATCAATTTTCTCGCAAGGCTTCGCAATTGAACTCCAAAATTGATTAATGAAACGCTGGGAAAATTGATTCCAATAATCAATTAAAATGTCTTTAGATTTGGTTTAGGTAAATGTTACGCTAAACTTTGGTAAGGCGGCATTCTAATTGTTTAAGTCAAGTAATTATGGTCATTTTCATGTAACAAATCGATACTGAATTCAGACAATGTTAATTTGTTCCACAAGCTGCCTGTCCCGATGATACTATGTCTTGCATTTTGGCAATTTGAAATATTCCGCTAAACGTTGGAAAGGCGACATACGTACTAATTGTTCAAGAGAAGAAATTAAGGGCATTTGAATGCACAAATTGATATTGAATCCAGTCAGTTCCAGAAGCTGCCTGTCCTCATGACTAAAGGAGAAGGAGAGAATACTGTGGCACGTGTAGAGCTGCTTCATTAGGCAAACAAATTCTATTGGCTCATCAAATTGCGGACGAGCATTAAATATACTGTGAAGGTCGAAATAAAACTGAGCCCGGCCATTCTGCAACGAGCAACGGACTTTCTAACTTGCTCATCGTAAGCTCTCGACTTTCCGTAGCTTCGTATTTTAAAAATAGTGTCACGTCGAGAAAAATCTGAGACCAGTTCTGTATTACAATTTATTGCCATACGAAGTGTGGTGAATCCCCAGAAGAAACTGTGCATTATTGCTGAAAAATGGATTTTAATCGCCGTTTTGTTTCGGTGCTTAACTTCGCTCACGCAGCCGGGGCGACCAGGGTTTACTTTTCTTCCACAGACAACCTGTTCAAATGCTCATCCACGCTCCGGAGTGTCATCATGGAGGCGACAGTCAAAGGATCGATCCTGCTTTATGAAATATTCCTTGTGTTTAGGCTCCTTCAATATATTTTCTCTGCTAACCCAAACCTTTCAAAGGTTTTTGAGCAGTTGTATCCCATACTAATGCACACATTGACCACATCCAAGCACTTGGTTGAGTGGCGCGAGAGCAAAAAATACGTTCGGTTCATGAACGACTTTACAGCTATGCTCCACAATGAATTTCGATCAGGTAAAGAATGTTTTTTGTGAAGCTTATACCAGTCCGATATTGATTTGAACTTATTAAACATTCAAAGGCACGTCGCGACGACTGTTAAACAGGTTCATGGCTCTCCTCATGCTCATTCTCCTTTTTGGCACATTTGTGGTTGGGCTGGTCAGCTTTCTGAAGCCGACGTCACCAAAGTACCTGTGCTCTCTGTCTGCAAACCCCAACGAGCTGCCGACTGCTGTCAAGCTTAGTTGTGGAGTCATTCACGCTGGTCTGATTGGCTACAACTTCTTCGCCGTTTGGCTTCACATCACTACAATCTTCGCGTTCTGCATTTATGTCAACTCGGCAGTCTCGACCATGTCAAGACAGAAAATGAACTCGCGTTTTAGCTGTACCAAGTTTGCAAAGCGTCATGATGCGATGGCTCTGCTAGTCAAGAAAAATGGCGACCTCTACAAGCACGTCTTGACTTCTTTTCAAGTATTCGTCATTTTGATTGTTACACTGAACAGCTACAGGGGAATCGCTCTGAAGGTACGGCAATCTTTGTTTTTTGCCGTGACGTTTTTGGGTGCCTATATTTGGCTACATAGCTACGCCGCGGACATGAATGACATATCGCTGGAAATGCTTCGAAAGCAACAGGGTCGTGTGGGAAGTTTGCCACTATGGCTGCGTAAATTTCTGTCCTCTTGCCGGCCCTTTAATGTAAAGATCGGCAATTTCTTTTTCGTTGATCGGGGTCTGATAATCACTGTCGTTTCGACTATAATAGACAAAACTGTTACGTTGCTTCTGCTTTAAATCAAAGAACGCTTGTGGCTTTGGAGCCAAATTTCAGGTGCTGGAAAGTTGGATAACAAAAACTGGACTTGTGACATTTACTGAAACGTATAAGTAACGTGTATATTCTAAGGCAAAGTAGCACGTTGTGTACACTTGATCAAGTGAAATTTTTAAATTTAGTTGCTTTTACAAGGTTGTTTATGTAGCGGCCATTGCGGTTGTTCAGAATAGTACTACGCACACACCTAATGCTAGTGTGTTGTTTTTGTGTTATAAATTTTGGGAGAATCCACAATTATTCTAATTACGTGCACTCATTGTTGTAAATTTGTGTGGCTGATATAGCCGCAATATATTTTTATTGAGAAATGAAAGGAAACGCTCTCCGTCGATGGTGTTTGTTTTCACACCTTGCTCGTATTCGCGGACCATTCTAATTGTCTTCGCTTGATCATTTAATAACTCACCACACTCTTGATTTCTCTCACTGCATTATTCTAACAATCGATCTCGCTGCCTGCTTTGATTATTTTGAATTGCCCGTACTGATTTCAGTTGAGAATTTTATTAGAGTTCTCTTACTAACCTTACTTGATTCCTCTAGCCTTGCTTGATTTTTCTCACTAACCGTCCAGTTAGAGAGATGGACAGAGGCCAGCAGCACCGACAGAGATAAAGAGACGGTAGTATAAATTTGCTCTTTTGCATGAAATTAGGTATTAGCAGTATGCACCTTTCCCTTGTTCATACTAGTGTCTCTGAAGATGTATTTTTAGCTCACTTGATTTATTAAATCTGGAAAAGCACAACTTGCAGACAATATTCCATTTTTCTTCTTGGTTGTGAGTGATTCTGTGTCGGTGGTAGTGGTGAGGGACTTTTAGTTTTATAATCGCAGTTTGGGTAGCAGCAGTGTAATGTATCCATTGCTGAAGCTGTTCCAGCGATTTCGACATCAAATTTTCTTGTCTCGGCCACCAAGGATGACTCTGCGTCCTTGTGTCTACGAGAGATGTGTGCGAGCAAGCTTTTTTTGAACCTTGTACTGAAGTAACATGATTCATCAGGGCACTTCAACATTGGAAGCTCATGTCCCTTGAGGTGTTCTTTAAGTAGCATGATGCTACTACACCTGAAATTGCATCCGGGCTGAGTGCAACGTACGTTCTTCTTGGCATGTTGGCGGTCAAAATGCTGCTTTAACGAATATTTTCGGGAGCAGACAAAGCCACAGTAAGGAGCTTGGCATTGAAACCGTTCAGTCTGCATGTGCATACGTTGTTGGTGCTGCACTAAATTGTGTTTGGTTTTCGTACAGAAGTCACAAGTGGAACATTTCCACGGTTTTACGTCACTATGAACTCTAGAGGTGTGACTTTTTAATCTTGACTTGCACCTACAGGCGTAGTTGCATCTAGGAACAGTGCATGTGAATGGCTTTTCACTGCTGTGAATTTTAAGATGCTCTTTAAGATGTTGTTTCCGTTTGGCCTTGTAGTTGCATCCGTCCGATGGACATTGGTATGGACGGTCATCATTGTGAACTATGCGTTCATGCAGTTTTACAGCTGTCTCGAGTTTTGTCTTGTATTCGCACCCGGGTAGACTACAAGCGAATGGGGTTTCAGCAGAATGTTTTGATCGCAAGTGAAGTTGCAAAATGGTTTTGCTGTAGCATTTGTAACTGCACAATGAGCAATGAGTGTTTCTTTTAGGAATAATTTTGACACCATCATGAGCACTTCTAACATGTCTTTTAAGCTTGCCCTCAATTCCGAAGGCTACCGTGCAAATGTGACACTTGTGAGGCTTCTCCTTGGTGTGACTTTGCAGGTGAAGATTCAGGCTACTGGGACATTGGAATGTTTTTGCACAAAAACAGCAGATTAACATTTGTCGTCAAGAAACTGTACGTTAAAACTCACAAAAACCGAGTGATCTGTAGCCAAGTGGTCGACAGGCCTTCACAACTGGAGGACGGAAGGGATGGAAATTCAATACTGGCTTAGAGCTGATGCCTCCTACCAGCTGAATACATGCTATTTATTTAACCTTACCTTACTGCAGTTAAATTAAATTAATTTATTATTACTGTAATGCCGATTTTTTAACAATTAAAATGAACACAATTCTGAAAAAATCAACAAATTGAAAAAAAAACACTAGCACTTTTTGTAACCCTTGTGCCCCTTGTGGATTCCTCGTCTTTTGCCGCCATATTTGATTTTTTTTCCACAAGAACAGAGGACGAGATGGCTATCTTCGCACGCACTTTTGGCGTTGCTGTTTCCTTTGAGCTCCTTGCAAAGACAGCAGCGATATATACCTGCCAATTCAATGCTCATTGAACAACCGCAATGAAGTTTAATCAATATTAAAAAATAAATAAAAGTATACGTTTTTTCTTCGGTAAGAAGATTTTTGGGCAACTGTGAACGTGCTTCAAGAAACTCTTATCCTGATATCTCTTTTGGCAGTGCGGACATTCTCGTTTGCCATCAAACACGAACGGAACAGCTTTAGGCTTTTCGAGAACAGCAGCGGGTTCGGTGTCCTTGTGGTTCGGCTTACTTGGACCAGCTTTTGTCTTCCTTCTTCCAGTTTTCACGTTCATTTCCTTAGAGTCGACAGAGCCTTGTGTATTGGGCTCATCACGTTTGGCTTCTTCTTTTTTGATTTTCATTTCAAAGAATTGTTCAGGTTTGACCTCATCGTCCATTTTGTCTTCTTTTGGAAAGTACTTCACTTCAAAATCATCAGCCACCAATTCCCCATGATCTGAAGGCTTGTCAACATCATCATAATTTACAGGTAAAGCATCCAAGTTCAGGCTAGGTTCCAAAGGCAGTAGGATTTTTTCCAACATTACGTGGACCGAGTACTCTGAAAATAAAATCCAGTAATGACATTAAGACTTGATTGACCTTTAACCTGACAACTGAGCATATTTACTTTTCTGAAGTTCATCCCGAATGCCATCAACTGTTTGTTGGAGCAGGATGTGAAGCTGGTCCTCTTGTGAAAGAAGGATACTGTTGTTGGTAACTCCAGCGATATGATCATCGGGGTTTTGCGCGTGGATCTCAGGTGTCGACAAAAGTACAGTAGAGAGTGTGGCTTTCAATTGACCTGCACGTCGGGTCATTTGGGTCTTGATGCTGCTCCATTCCGTAATAAACTGCTCACAAGTTGGGCAGAATTGACAAGAATTGGACTGGTCAATCACTTGGTTGTCAAGAACATTGATTTGGAAACAAGCAAGAAAGTCTTGCAGTAGAGATGCCTTTGAAACAAGTTTTTCAGAATTTGTCGATGAGTTTCCTTCTGACACTCGACGGCAGATCAAGCATCTGCGATCACCCGTGCAGTCTTCCATTGTTATACTTACGAAATGGATCTTGTTTTGCAATTCTGAAAACTGGGGACAAGAAACTTTAAGTTCGTGACTGTAAGTTACCATTCGCTAGCATGGACTGGAATCGGAATGAAAGAAAATAAAGCACAATATATTCAGCAACAATGGATTCATATACCCCGAGCCTAGTTTTGCTTATTGTACTTTGCCCCAATTAAACTTCCTACTATGTAGTGTACTTTTATACATGCTTTATTAGTTAAATTTTTTCAAGTCAATTAAATACAAAAGTACAACTAGTAATGTAATGATAAATTATAAACAAAAGATAAATTAATAACTTATTTAGAAATTGTTTCCCAGAATATCTCCAACAACTTTGTATTTTTTGATGAAAACACTCAGCACTCATACTACTAATAGTCGTCTTCAACGTCGACGGTTGCCAATGAGGCAGATGGCTTCATGTGGCGCAGTGCTAAAACAGAAGACAAAATCAAGTAAGAAACCAGAAAGTTGTGGCACAAGTCAAGTAAAAGTTACAATTTTCCGAGCAAACCTTCAGCACATTGGAGCCGAGTAGGAGTTTCAAATACTACAACGAGGTGAGGACACCAAGCAAAGCCAACCAAGCCCGTGACTTTAGAAAAAATGAAATTGGGATCTACTTTCTTGGACATGTGAGATTCTGAATTGTACAGAAATGTGAAATTCTTCAGATCTGCAATTGTTTAAATCATGTCGTCAACATTCATTTACACTTGTTCGCTCCATCAAGACCATAAAATTTGATTTGTAGCCCCAATACTCACCCTTCATGCACATAAGGGATGGCATGACTGGAACAATATGAACAGCCTTAAGGTACTCGTCATCCTTCTCTCTCAGCTCAGCAACTTCCTCCGGAAATATTCCATAAAAGACACTATCCAAGTTTTCCAAGGTGCGACGGCTGCCAGTGTGTACGACCTTGAACTGCTTCAGGTCCTTGAAGTAATTCCAAATAGATGTGAATGGAATTTGGCGCGTGTCGTCGCATCTTCTGTAAACTGTCAATGTGTCCAGATCTGGAAACATTTGAGCCAGAAACGGGACAGTTAAATCCCAAGCTGAGGTCAGCAGTGTCAGCTGCTTGATATTGGTAGCGCGGTCGGGCAAAGTCCGCTTCAACACCGTCTTCCCTTGCGCAATGAATGCTCTTATTTGAGCTGGTGAGAAGTAACAGAGTTGACGAGTTTGAATTTCAGCCTTGTTAAGTTTGGGACAGATGCGAGTGAAATCAAATCCCTTGAGAAGTTCTGAAATTCGGGGCGAAATACGTTCCAATTGACCGTCGTCCAGGTAAATCTCCAATGTTGTCACATTTTCAAAGCAG